>JAQFZH010003427.1:0-13871 GCA_034695485.1 Entomobrya nivalis | reverse complement strand
AAGTAAGCTAAATATGCATACAAATCTTAATATTTCAAGAGGCAATACAAAAATTTAGTGTAGGCAACCACCAATGCAGTTAAATATCTTGCTTACCTTAGGAAAAAAAAAGTCTTCATGGAAACCTTTTCAGCCAAAAGTCAGCATGTACAAAACGTCAGTAAATTAATTGTGTCTGAGTCAGCAGGTTTACAGACTAGCGCCACAAAAAAATCCAAGCCTAAATTACATTTGACTAATTACATACTTTTCTTGAAAAAATATTTAAGCTGCTTTACCTTCAGATTGTATACCACCTCTCACAAAAAAGTTCATTGCACTTGAAATTTCTACGGGTAAATATTTTGTTTAGCTTACGGTGGAAAATGGTTTTAATTAAACCCAACCTACACAAATATGGAAAACTGGCTGTACATATTCAAAGGTTATCTACACTTGTTACATATATGACAAAAAAGGAGAATATTAAATACCTTTCACTTGAATAGCTTAATTTTGATTACATTTTGTGTGAAATGTATTCATTATGACGTCAACTTTAGAATATTCTTTTACATGTGAATACAGCTTGTCAATACATCCAATGGTTTCAAGGATCCTATTCAGGAATTTTCCCTTTCAGGTTTCAAAACAAGTTTGTCAGATTCTGGTTTTAGCTGAACTTTCTGTTTTATGTGAGGTTGTATTACAAACAAGTACTAAATGTTAGCATAGAGCAAAAACGTCAAAAGGGTAATGTTTGTTAAGCCCGTTACATTACAGGAAGATACTATAAGAATGACTTAGAAATATGACACTACTTGATATTTAAATTAGTCATGTTTTTGTTGATCAAACAAATTCTAAGCGAAAAAAAATTGACTCATGTGCCTTTTCATTTCATCAGAAGTTCCATTTATGAGCATGTCTCATTGTACTTGAAACAGATTTTATGTGATTTCGAGAAACATTTCGTAATATACTAATTAAGGCACTCAAAGAACAATTTCAAGTCATGAAAATTGGGATATTCCAGCTTTCTAGATTACATTTCCAACTAGTTACTTATAGTGGCTTCGTAAATGTATTTTTGACACCAATAAATTAAAATTCGATAAAGGCTATTATTTCAGCTTCCATGGGATTTGGTTCCACGTGCTCATATTTTTTTCATAGTGTGTGTATTTATGTAGTATTATAATAAAATGCTCTAATATGCAAGCTAATTCTAAATTAAAGTGACAGGGTGACTTATGACAATATGCATTACTACAAAATATTAAATACCTGAGATGGTAGTGTTTCAAAAAATTGCTATTATTATAACGTTTAATTTAATTAAAGTTTTTCATGTCAGGTAATATTTTCTTGAAGCGCTAAAGTTTAAAATGTTTGAACCTAAATTTTCTGCACCTGAGGATTTTTGACATACCCAAAGGAAGGTTCGAGCTAAAGATTCTTACAGTTAATTCGGTCTAATGAGAAACTTTATTTTGTATTACAGATGCAAAGAATCAAGCTAAATTAAGGAGCAGAAATGTTGTAATACGAAACCAATGAAAATTAAACTCAAAATCTATCATAAATGAGAATTTCTAATTTAGATGCTATCAAAAATAAAATAGTACTTTAGTTGATAGAAAAATAAAGTTGTTATTATTTTTAAGAAAATGTCCTCCAATATCGTTGATACTTTTCCAAAGAATATTCAATTCAATGTCAACTGGAAATGCCATACTGCCTTGTACTGCCACGTGTTTTTCAATATTTAATATTATCCTGTTTAACTACCTTCAAAACTTTTTAGAAATCTGTTGCTTTTTAATATGATGCTACGTATTAATACGATATTTATGTCAGAAGAGAATGTTAAATATCGACCATTTACGTCGCAACCTTTCCAGGATATACTACGAAGAGGCATCATATTAACTTTTCATTAGAACTACCTCTTCCAGTTTTAAAGAAATCGAAAAAAAAATCCCACGCATGGCTTTCCTTGAATTTATTTACATAAATGTCTTGCGTTATTTAGAAAAATGCCAGAAATTAGTTTTTCCCAACAAGCTCAACGTAAACTTGTTAAATGTATCTGGCATCTTATTAAACCTAATGAATTCAGTCGACTTCTAACGTATTTACGGCACTCAACTAAACCAGTTTCTCAGTAAAATTCGAATGATCTGAAATATGGTATTTTGAGTATCTAGCGATGAATAAATTTCCATGACATGTACTCAAACGCGTATGGAATCATAAAATTAATACAAAATCAAGTTCATGGGTTTTATTTTCGTAAAAAGTTTCGAGTACTGTCCTTGGTCGTAGGTACTGGCAAAGAACCGTAAATATAAATGTCAGCGCTTAAGTTAACTAAAAGCGTATATATGACCGACTGGCGTACAAAATATATGTCCAGTTCACCATAAATAGTTTTAGCATATCTAGACGAATCTTTCGATCCTTTTTTACAGCTGTGAATCCTCTCACACTTTAGGTTGTACGTACCTTGTAGACAAAACTTAAGACAAATGCTTACATTAGAAAAGTCGTATGGACTGCTAATCTGGTCTACATAAAATATTCCCTTTTATGTTTCAAATACAAATAAAAACGTTAGTAAAATTACACGTTAAAAAAATCTCTTAGTTAATTTCTAAGTATCACATATTCTTTCCCGTCCGTTGATGCGGTTTTCTGTTTTATTCGGGTGCTTACTCTTCCCATATCCAAAAAAGACTTTTTCATGCTTATTTCTTTAAAAAAGATCAAAACAGCTTAAATCTGAAACATATGGTAAAAATCCCGTTTTTAAGTTCGTTAAATCGTAAAAAGTTCCAATAAATACAAAAAACATCATGCAATACCGATGACTTGACATTATTGAAAAATATATAGAACTTTATCGATTCCCCAAGTCCACACTTTCAACATATCAGCATCGCTCTGAATTGGTACATCAAAAAACCAAAAAAAAAACGTTGAAAGGATTTACTGATTTTCAAGTTTTACTCACTATTTTTCTGGCTCTAACCATTGGAGCCGAAGAGGATTCCCAAGAAATCAAACTTTCTCATGAGAATACTTGCTTTATCCCACACACCTACCAACAAGTTAAGGTTTCCTTTTACTGCAAATACGAAAGTCACGAACTATTGAAAACTTTCCGATGAACTTTTAACAAGCTACAAGAACAAATTACACATTTCTATATTTTCAACTACGTAAATACAGACAAGGTTACTCCCATGTGTAAAAAGAGAAGTTCTGTTACGAAATGAGTAAAACTGAGAAACGTTTTCTCTACTGATATAAGTATGTACGTAACAGGTTTAAGAAACAATTAATTTTTAAATCTCTTAAAGCCACCTCAAAAAATATGCCGCTTTCACTTTGAGCAAATCATCATGCTCTTTAGTTGCATTCATGTATTTTGACAAAGCGACATTTTCATGTGTTTTCTTTTTTGGTGGTGACTTTGATGCTACGTATTTTATTCTGCTTTTATTCGTTGAGTTGGAAATCTTCGATGACGCCTTGTACAAAATACCAATAGTAAGAATAAAGTAATCAAAAAACTTTTTATAGAGAACGTTCCGGTAAACATCTTTGTGCACTTATTTATCAGACTAAAACCTTAAAAGAAAACAAAGGCTCGGTAAATAACAAGCCCGAAATAAAAGAAAAAACATTTCATCATCGAATGCATTTTTTCTACTTTATGAGCAAAACTGCTTTTACCTGTCAAAACACTCGAAATAGTTTCTTTTACAAAGGCAAACCATGAAAAAATCCTTTCCTGTTCATAATTGTACACAGGTACAATTTGTAACAAGTATAAAATAGCAAACTTTAATTTTTGGCTTCGTTCCGGTTCCCACAACATTACGGTTCATTTCTCCCCGTTTTCAATTTGGATTTAATAAAATTTGTACAATGTTTTCGGAGTTCTCTTCTTGTCACATCAATTTAATACAGTTTTAAAATGAAACCATTTGGTAAATATATATTAAGTGTGTTTGACAACACAACAGATGACATGTTGCGACGATTGGCAATTTTGTCAAATTAAATACAAAAATCGTGAAATTTATCCGTCATCACTAGTTCTGTACGATGTTATATGGTTGGTCTAACCGAAGTAAAAATTCGCTTCCATAAAAAAATAAAGAAAATTCTAATCTAAAGCCAAATGAAATTTATAAGTCACTTTCCTTTTTAGTAGAGTATGTCGTATCAAAAGAAATTGGTTAACATTACATACATCACCATATTGCAATTACACAACCGTGCCTGTGCAAATACTAGTCATGCCAATAAAATGAAAATGTAATTTATATTGCATACGATTTTGTACATGATAGTTACAATATTGTTGATAGTGAATAATTTAGCCGAAAATGAAAAGGGACCATCGATTTGAATTGTCCGTTAATAGTGCTTCGGTTCTTTCATATCCATTAATGCAGAAAATAACGAAATTGTGAATAATAATATTTAACAAACAATTCTACACGATGGTCCCTTTTCATTTTCGGAAACACATATAGTAGACTTGTCAGAAAAATCTGAGTGTAAGCAAAAAACACTTGTATTATTTTATCGACAATTTCGATCAGTCCAAGTCTTCCGTTCTTTAACTTTAAAAGAGGATAAATGTCATTCACGTCCACACAAGAGTTTATATCTGCACTTTACAAAATAAAGTCCATTCAGTAGTGTACTTCAATTTTTTTGTTTTATATAATGACGAATATCAAGTTGATAAGTGGGATAAAGATAACTTTATTTGTAAATGTTTTTTGTGCTTTTGACAATCTTATAAATATAAACAGTCAATCTAAACAAAATAGCGAAACTTTTTCGTTTCGTGTGCAATTTAGTGATCCAAATAATTTTATCACTGGCAGCTTTTCCTTAAGAAATTCTACCAGCATATGCTTGACATTAGTGAAAGACACCATTTACAACTTTTATATAAATTATATTACTTTGTCTGAAATTCTTGGGTGTTTTGCACCAAATGGACACATATAAAACTTATTTGACTTTAGTTGAAGTTTTTGTTTTTATTTACTTGTGTAATAAAACGGTTTACAAAGATTTGTGGAACAACAAACATCATTTAAGGCAAGGTTTTTATCCATAGTTAAAAAAAAAAGTTTTTGTCGATTTTGTCTTGTTTCACATACAGTAGACATTGTCGGTTTAACTATATTTTAACCTGTATGCAAATAAGTTGCAACGACTAAATATAAGTGATTTTATTTTTTGTTGATATTCTTAGGTCCGTTTCAAACAGTTTGAAACAGACTAACGTAAAAGTGGTAGGGGGATAACGTCATTATGTAAACTAACGAACCACACAGTTAGACCACACACTTCTCTCGTTTCAGATTTGCGTCATAAAAAATATCAGCACGATCCAAAAATGTATACTCATATTTTACCATTAAGAAATTCTAAACCAAAATAGAAAAAAAACGAAATCACTTTTTACGCAACCTAACAATTCTTACGTTGTATAGAACATGGTAATTGCGTGGGGATTCCTTTTCTAGTCAAAGTTATGCCTGAAGTATGAGCACATCGTCATAAATATTATTTTATGTGGTGCGAATATTTTCCATGAGGACGACTTATTAGACCATACAACTATTTTCCGATTAAACCAAACCAAACACTATTTTAATCTCTTGTATTATTTTTGGCTTGGATAAAAATTTGTGCATGTAATATTGCACAACATCCATATTCGTTCATAAATCCATCACGTGTCGACATGGCTTTGTTTACGTGGGTGGGCACAGTTAAGCTACTAACAATAAGAAATAATCTCGTCATATATTTTTCCGAACATTTTCAGACGAAAATACAACAATTTTAGCATATTGAGCATAATAACAATGTAGATAAAAAATACTTTGAAATGCAATATAATCTTGGAATACAGTCGAACAATTTACTTGTATATATTAAATTCACAGGCCGCGTTAAATTAACGGGCCACAATTATTTAACAGCGTTTTTACATTAAATAGGTATCTCAAAAAACTAACTGTGAAATTCATGACACAACTCTTTGGGATTTCAAATTCATAACTCACAAAAATATTGATTAAAAACAACTCAACTGTAGTTTACAAGCGTGTATTTATGCACTCAACTATTTACACGAGCAACCCATTCCGATTTTTTTTGCTAATAATTTTTCACTAAACAATTGCACATTTTCGTGGAATTAAATTTATGCAATTGCCAGTTTTCAGAATGCGGTAATTAAATTCTTTTTCAACACTTCATACTTAGATGAGTAACGAGAATGACTGTCCGAAAAATTGTGGTACAGCAGAGCAGCATCAATTTATGTACATCTGTTGTTACAGGCACCTCCTATTATAGCAGCACAATTTAATGCGCTGCCATGAAAGAAGTGGTTGAATGAAACAATAATGCAGAGCACGTCGTGGGTTTTATTTAGGCATCAATAACCCATAAAACTCTGGGTTTATTGAACGCATTATGAGGCGAGTAAACTGGAATTTTATTTTATGGATACCATCTTAAAAACGTCCATTTATACATCAGCTGTATTTGAACTTATGTAACCCTACATAAGTTCAAGTCATTCACCAAAGTACATTTGTGCCGGTAATTTAAACAATTTTTTTTTCTAGAAAGTACGCTTTTGCTTTTTCCGCAAAAGGCATTCAGTTCGATATGTATTCCTTTGTGTTTGAATGACAAGCCCTGATAAGTAGCGTAGTAAATATTAGAAAACTTCCATAATCAAATATATTTTCCACTTGACTAAAACTAAATATGTGCTAAAGGTCATTAACAATGTTTTATTAGAATACTTCGCTAATGGAAAATGGTGAACGCGTGAATATATTTTTGTCAGTATATCTAAAGTAATTAGAGTAATAATGATGTAAAATAATACTTCTATTTATTACCCCATCAGCGCTTAAAAAAGGTTATAGATTTAGTTGTGGTTGGGAAATAAATAAGATCTTTTTGACTTAACCGAAAATAAATACTAGGAAATTTATTGTAAATAAGCTTATTTGTTAACGTTCCAAGAAGTTAAATTTAGTTTACGTTGACATCTCTTTATTTATTTGAGGATGTGATTTATAATTACATCAAATGATAAACCGGTAAGAAGGTAAATAATCTCGTCACAAATATTCCAAAGAATTCACACAGACTTTCAAATTTTTATATTAAATTTATTTAGGTTATTTAAAAATGTAGAATCAAGCATAATATCTATATAAACACTTGAACCAATTGATAATTTCAAGTGATACCCTTACTATTCTATTAGAGACTTTCACGTGGAAATAAAAACATAGTCAATTTGAGTAACTTGTGGACTCAATACCTGCCACATAACCTAAAATCTTCAGGTTTATTAAATCTCGTCAAGTTCTCAGTATTGTATTAAATACAGGTTTTCGCGCTATATGGAAATATCAGAAAATATTGCATCTCCAATTTGCTGCTTGTCACACCATTACCAAAATACGCGGAACACTAACATCAATTTGATTAAACTCAACTCTATTTCTTACCATCATCATCCTCATTTTATATATGAGACCTTTTGCCCTTCAGATTTTGTACTCTCAAACATATAATTTTACACAGAGTCTAGCTTTGATATGAAAATGTATGCATATTGAAAGTAATTTGAATAATTTTTCGGGATTCTATGGAACTCAGTATTTGGATACCAACTGAATTAAAATATAAAAGCCCATGTGTAACTGTATAAAATATCTGACTACAAATTTGATAAGTATAACCAGATACGAGTCCAAGATTAAATTAAACTTCAAGTCTAGAAAATATCTATCATACTGAGAAACATATACACAACAAAAAGTGTTGAAAGACCGTAATACTGATTTAAATTATAAAAACACAAATCAAATATACGAAAAAAAAACTTATCCGTGGTTATTACGACTTTTGTAGCTTTTCGAAAGCAGTGTCGTGAAAGTTCTACTTCACTGACTCAATACAATGACGCCTACAATTTGTTTTAGTTGTAAATGTAGTTTTTATTCATTTTTCAAGAAGTCACAAAAGAAATGATAACAAAAACTAGTGTAAATGCTAACAACGTGTTTGAACAAATTTTGAGGTATTGCTTTTTTCTAAAAATTAATTTGGGCTATTCAATAAATGCAAAACGTTTGTATAAATTTTCAAACGTCTCAATTTTGAATGAATATTACGTTGAGTGTGTCATGCATTTGGCTTCCTAAATCCAAAACTGTTTCCCACAAAGCCAAAGGGTAACACGGTTACATGTCAACTTTACATACTTGCCTTGAAGTCAAAATCTAGTACACTTACAATAAAAATACTTGTTGTGACTGAGATTGAGCGTGGGAACAAATAAATAGCTATTTTTAGTCCATCAAATTATCAAATATGAAAATATTGCAACCAAAAACTACTTTTAAGCTACATGAAGGCTTTAATTCTAGTAGTGAAAGATCTGTGACCAAAATATTTGAAAAGAGTTGTTCATTGAAATAGTCCCATTTTTACTACAAATGCAATGCCGTTCTTCTTTTTTCTTTCACAAGCGCTCTTAGAATACTATATTTTATTATTTTTTGTCAGATGGAAATCTAGCAACTTCAGAAAACTTATGCCGTTAGTCTGTACTCATAGTCGTATAGTTTTTTTTGTCATTTTTACAGAGCAAAATCTCAACTCAAGTCAAAGGGTTCGAAAATAGCACATAAAATGAAATTGAACACTTGCTGAGCAACAAGCTGGCTCTTTTTAAGTTTAGACCTTGTTTATTAATATACGTGCCTTACATGTGGTTTAACGAAAGTTTGAGGAATATAACATTGCACGGATATACCTAAACTGTCAAATTTGTATGGGGTAGAAGGAAAACTGGAAAGGTTTCCAGGAAAAAAAACATACAGCCAATCTCAGAAGTAATGAGAATCGTAATAGTTTTTCAATGTACTATTTTTTGTGCTGAATAAATAAGAAACGTTAGTGGTTTGTAACACAAAATTAATTTTCACGGAAAATGGAAAATATCTTAAATGTATAAACCTTTGACAAGATGTATAATAATCAGACAGGATTGAGCAGCTACTCATATTTATTTCATATTTACTAATATGTAGTAATGATACAGTTACGTATTGACAGTACAAGATAGAATTATATGTATCATACGTTTAATTGAAATCTCTTGAATCACAAGAACTAACACAATAAAACTCCTAGCCCATTGGTTAGTTATTTTGTTGATATAAATTGATTGTGGATTGTAACCTGTGGCATCACGAAATAAAGTTATTAAACAAGTTTTTCAAGTTATTTTTAAATTTTCAGCTATCACCAACCACAAAACAATAAAAAATTGTAACTAAAATTGGAGTACATTAGATATAATAGAAAAATGTTTACAAAGGTAGATCTTAACATATGAATGTAACTTAGCCCATTTCGAGAAGAAAAATCACATTTTAGAGAGAAAGTTGTGAGTTTTTGAAAACAAAAAGGCTAGAAGGCTATGTAACTTCTATGCTAAAGCATTTTATTTACTATTGAGTGTGAATAGCCGTTAAAAATACTCATTCAATATTTTTACTGAATTATAAAATTTATCGTATTGTGAGATGATTTAGTATAAAAAACCAGGAAACTATACAAAACACACAAAAACTTGATATTGTATGTTTTTTGAAGACTTAACAAAGTTTAAATTAAATACAAGCGCAATTTCATGCGGGGAGATTTGATTCACTGAGATTTGGGTTGCAATTCGGTTTTATATTTTGAAGCTTTTGGTTTGAATGCCTGAACAACATAATATAATGCAAAGCTCCTCATTATATTTTTCTTCATAATGCCAAAATTACTAAAAAAACGAACCCTGCTGCTCCTCCACCTTTGCTTTCAAACCTCAAAGTATGTTATTCGTAATTTTGTAAGATCTTTGATTTTATTTACATCAAAATATGGGACATATCATCACAAAACGCATATCTGGAAGCGACACTCATGTTCTTGGCTTTGTCAAAATCAATGAAATAGAATATTATGAATTCCAGGGTCAGTCTTCATTGAAGATCTGTGAGTTATGCAAAAGACAAGGAGATGAGAATGGAAATTTCCATGTCTAATTATTTCCTCTATATTTAATAGCACTGTAATGAGGACTTATGCAACATTCTTTATTTAATCAGCTTTGAACTACGCAGGTTGTTGTGCATATTTACTGATTGTCATTATCATAAACTGATTTGGGTATGTTGTGTAATATAAAGGACACGCTAGCTAATAGACATGAGAAGCAATACTTAAATAATTTATAGAAATGTTGAAATACATTTTCAGTGATTAATTGAAGTACACAATACTATCAATTTCGTCAAAATCACAAACTTATTCCACACTACTTGCTTAGTAGAATAAATAATATATTCTTTTGCACAACATTTGTATTGGAATTGTTTTCTAAAAGACTTCTCACAAAAATTTCATTCCATAATTTTAAAATCGAATTCTTCTTTCTTTTTCAAAGTCACTTCAAATAAATCTGGTTTTCACGGTTGCATAAGCAGAATATAACTAAATACTTATGCCACTCTACTACACTTTTCAAAAAAATACTTGAAAAACTACTTCACTTTTGTTAATGTTGCACATTTCCCAAATCCAATACCGGCGTTGATTGTTAACGTCGAATATTTTATAATGCTTTTGAATAAAGGTTTCTCTACAGAAAATTTGAAAACACACTCCTAAAATATTTCTTTGGATGCTCCAGCTCCAAAATAGTTGTTTTCTTGTTCGAGTATACTGCAAAAGTGAAAACAACAACCAAGTATCCAACCCGTTTTTTTTAGGTTTATGCGATGAAATAGCATCCGGCAAATACTTCTTTCTACTTTATGAGCAAAACTGCTTCTGTTTTTCTAACAACTCGAAAAGTTCCATATACAAAGGCAAAGCATGAACAATTCTTTATTGTTCAGAATTGTACACAGGTACAATTTATAATAAGTAGATAATAGCAAACTTTAATTTTGAGTCTTTGTTCCGGTGTCAACAAAAAATACGTTTCCTTCCTCAGTTTTTAATTTCGGAAAGATAGCCTCAATACTTCGGATTTAATAAAATGTGGACTATTTGTACAATGTTTCCTCAATTTACCATTTGTCACATCAATAAAGTATAGTTTTACAATGAAATTGCTTGGTAAATATTTAATAAGGGTGTTTGCAACAGATGCGACGATTGCCAATTTTGCCAAAGTAAATACAAGAATCGTCGAATATGTATGTGATCAATATATATTCTTGTATGGTTTTGTATGGTGAGTCTTTACATGGTTTTTCAGGTAACCCAGGTAAAATTTTAGTTCAAGAAAAATACAAGAGAATTTTAAACTAAAGAGAAATGAAATTCATGAAAGTCACTTTCCTTTTTTATTAGAGCATGTCGTATGAAAAGAAATTGGGTAACATTGCCATTTTGCAATTAGGTGACAATGTCTGTGCAAATAATAGCCATGCTAACAAAATGAAAATGAATTTTTTATTTCATCTGATCTTGTACATGATCTTTACAGTAATTTAACCAAAATTGAAAAGGGGCCATCCGTTTGAATTGTCCGTTAAAAGTGTTTTGTTTTTTCATACACATAAATGCAAAAAACACGCGTCAGCTGTGAGTAATAACTAACCGACAATTTTACCCGATGGTCCCTTTTCATTTTCGGAAACACATATAGTATATTGATCACAAAATTTGAGTCAGCAAAAGTCACTTGATTTATCAAATCATTTAATCAACCCATTCTATCAGTAAAGCTCACTAAAAAATCTACTTTTTACATTACAAATTTATTTTTAAAACGACAAATGTTTACCGTTTACACATATTAAAGTTTATATCTGCACTTCACAAAACAAAGTCCATTCAGTACTATAGTTCAACTTTTTTTGTTTCATGTAATGACGAAAAGCAACATGATAAACTTAATGAAGCAAAACAAACTTGTCACCCTGCGAAATATATTGGCATCCCCCTTTTCCGTTTAAAGTTTTTGTGCTTTTGACAATCAGGTTTAAACATTATATCAAAGGAATGCAAACAAACTTTTTTTTGGTGTATAATGTAGTCATCCATATATTTTCCACTGGCGGTTTTTCATAAGACATTTTACCAGCATACGCTTGGTATTAGTGAAAGATAACAGTTACAACTTTGATGTATATATTATGTTACATTTTCGGAAATTCTGGGTTGTCGTGTTTTGCAGCAAATGAACTAATCGAGTCCACGTAGAAAACTTATTTATAATACTAATATATAATAACTCTGGACTATTAGTGACAACTTGTCCCGGTTTAGCTAAACCCTGTAGTAAATTCAATGCTAAACCCATGTTAATAAACTAGATGCTAAACCCATGGTAATTAACTAGATGCTAAAACCAAACTAACTTAATACTGAACCCACATTAATAACCCTACTAAACCCACCTTAATTAACTTTACTAAACCACGTTAATCAACTAAATGCTAAACCGAATACTTAATCAAATGCTACACCCAAAGCTTAACCCAATTCGAATCTTCAAAACGAACACCATGTTAAACTCTATACTCATCCCATGCCAAACCGCATGCTATATATTATGTAAAAGGTTTATACTAAATTAATGCATTGCTCAAAATTAACGGGCTATTTTCAATTAACCGCTGGCGGCACTTGTTGACTTAAGTTGAAGTATTTGTTTTTATTTACTTTTGTAGTAAAACGGGTCGTTTCTGTGTGCATTATTTATTTTATTATATAATCCTGTTATACTCAAGCAACACAAAAGAAACCTATGACATCGTCTAAAACTATGTATAAGTTGAACGAAACAACTAAGTTTGATCCATGGCACAACAAACATTCTTTAAGGCACGTAGTCATTTTTGGAAAGTGGGATATTCGTACTGACCGATTAAGAAAATCCTAAGTGAAAATAAATGCATTAGTTTTCTTTGAACCTTATATCAATTCTGTCTGGTCTTCTTTGACAGCAGACATTGTCGGTTTAATCATATTTTAATCAATATGCAAATATTTACAGACTAAAGATATACGATTTAATTTGATTTGATGTTTATAGTCTTAGGTCTGTACCATACATATATTTTGTTCAAAAATTTGAAAACAGACTGTAACGTAAAAGTGGTCGGGATAATGTCATCATGTAAATTAACGAACCAAACAGTTGAACCACATATTTCTCTCGTTTCAGGTTTGCCGTCAGACTGTTAAAAAATTTCAGCACTATCCAGAATTGTGTATCCATATTTGTATCACTAAAAAATTCTAAACCAAAAAAAACGAGGACCACTTTTTACGCCACCTAAACGATTCTTGCTTTGCATAAATCATGGTTGTGGTCTGGCAAATTACTTTTCCAAAGTTTTGTATAAATGCACCGTAATAAATATTATTTGACGTGTTGGAAAGTATTTTCCTCGAGGAACCATCAGTTCTTTGAAAACAAATAGAGCACTGTTGATTTCATGTCAATCAACTGGAGGGAATATATCAATGAAGTCCAAAAAATATGTTATCTTCTCTTACGAATTATGAGGCCAATTAAACTATTTTAGGAATAAACAAACAAAAAACTATTTTTATCCCTTGTGTATTGAATTGAATTGAGTTTTATTTCAAGTGCTATTACATATCAGTACAAACATTGTATACATACATATAAATGCTTACACACAATCTTTGGCTTGGATGAAACTTAGGCCCGTATACACAACGATAAAAACAGCGTAAAAACCTGAGATGAAGCTCAAGCTCGTGTCAATTGACATACA
>JAQFZH010003426.1:0-13873 GCA_034695485.1 Entomobrya nivalis | reverse complement strand
CAGTTTGTCGGCATTTCTGATGGGACAAGGTCACACCACGAGGATTTGCAAGGTAATTATTAAGAAAAGATGTATAACAACATTTTTTTTATCAAGAACTCCACTTCAAAAAAAAAACTAAATTATTAATTTGTCCATCTCCAATGTCCATCAATATGTAGTTTCCATTGGTGACAATGTCAGTTCAGCAGAACCAATTGATATGCCTTTTGTGATGAAAGTGGAGTCGGAGTGCGATGAGGCAAATGAATTGGCTAGCAGTCAAGTAGACTGTAATGAGGACATTAAGGTGTTCACGGGTCAACCAATATTTGACGCTGAGTATGATGATGATGATCCCGAACCCGAAGCCGACAATGATGAATCGACCAATGATGATGAGGATGAGAGTGAGGAAGAAATGGATATAGTCGATGAGGAGGATACAAATGATCCCGACTTTGTGGTGGAAAAAGATCCATTGTCTTTGTATCCCGATAAGCGTAGGGGCAGAAGCAGAGGCAAGTCTGTTGAGGAGCAAGGTTCCAAGTTTCCATGTAGTTGTGGGAAAACATTTACAACTTTGGAAAAACGTACAAGGCACATGAGGTATAATAAGGAAATTCACCCAGAATTTAAGGTGTATAGTAAGTTGCATGGTAATCGACAAATTTGTGACTTGTGTGGAGAATGGGTGATGTACAATGATATCCTTGGACATTTAACGGAAGCTCATTTGAATGGACAAGCTGAGTGGGTGATTAGGTGTCACAATGACAAGTGTCGATATTTGAGTGTCAGCTCGAAGGAATATAATTCCCATTTGAACCACTTCAAAAATAAAGAATGTAAGAGGATTTGGATAGAAAAGGGCGGAGGACCGGTTTGTGAGATTTGTGGGTTTAAGGGGACAAATATGTTTAAGATATGGAATCATGTGAGGGATAAGCATGAAAATGTAACTGGACAAGAGAAGAAGTGGAGGTGTCCGATAAGCGGATGTGGGAAAATGTTTGGGGTGAAGGAAAGTGTGCATTTCCATTTGTACGAGCATCGCCAGCGCCCGATAACCCACCAAATTTGTGAGGAATGTGGGGAACATTTTAAAATTGAGGAGATGGAGGAGCACTTGAAAGAGGAGCATGGGATTGAGGAGGTGATTGGATGTGGGCAGTGTCCTTGTAAGTTTTCGGGGAGGGATGAGATGGTGGAGCATTTATGGGAGCATCGGAAGGTTGGGATTTTGTGCGACATTTGTGGGGATGGACAAGACAAGTTTGTGAGCAGATATAGTGACTTCCGGGAGCACTATTTTGCGGTTCACAAGCTTTGTCCGAAGAGATACAATTGTGGGGAGGGGGACTGTGATTTGTGGTTCTGGCGGAAGGAGATGCAGAAGGATCATGTACTGAGAATGCACATGCCGCCTGTCAAATTGCTTTCTGGGGAAAAGAGTAAAGGGAAGAAGGAGTTTGGATGTGATAAGTGCGACGGTAAGTTTGTAACGGAAGATAGATTGGCAAGTCATAAGATAAGGGTTCATGGGGATGATCCATTTAGTTGTGACATTTGTGGGGAGACTTTTGAGGAGAAGGGGAAGTTTAACAAGCATAAGAAGGAACACGCGGGGATAGTGTATCAAAAGGAGTGGAAATGTGAGGTGGAGGGATGTGGGAGGATTTTTAAGGAAAAGAGGTATTTGAAATCGCACGTGGACGCATTGCATTGTGAGGAACAGAAACATGTTTGTGACATTTGTAGAAAGGGATTCGGGCATGCTCGAAGTTTGAGGAAACACTGGGACTCAGTTCATTTGGGTTTAAGGCCATTTGTGTGTGATGAGTGTGGGGAAAGATTTACTGCTGGGGGGACATTGAGAAGGCATATGGTGATACATACGGGGGAACGACCGTTTGAATGTGAAACTTGTGGGCAGAAATTTAGGTTTAAGGAGGGGCTCATGACACATGTCAAGGGGCATGAGGAAAAGGGGGCGGAGTTTAAGCCGACTGGACCGATAAAACAGAGTAGGAAAAGGAAAGCTCAATAATAATAAGAGCATAATTGGAATTTAATTTGAGTTGAATTTTTTAAACAAAATTATTGATTTATTGGTAAATTTTCGGAAGAATTTGTTAAAATATCAATAAAGTTTGTCAGAAAAATTTATTAGCTGTTGTTATAATATCCTTTCCAATACTTTCATAATTTTCCCCATTGGGAAGATACTCCGGAGTAAATTCTCGATAAGCCATGCATATTCGTCTGGAAATGATATCCTTTCGTAGAACGGAATGCTCCCAGGAATACCTTGCGGGTCCATACAAAACTAGGAGGGAACGTCTTGGCATTGGTATACGCACAATGGGATAATATGTGGAGGTGTTATCCTTGGAGGAAATTGGAGGGGTGATGGTTAAGATGGCGGTTTCCTTTTTTCTGTTGTTTTGGTGGTACTCTAAGTTGTATTTTTGATTGTTTCCAAGATATTTGTTCATTGTGAGTATGGAGTGAGATAAAAGGCTTACGGAAATGACATGCTCTCCCCAAACCCAGCAGTCGTCAATGTGGGGATCTATACAAGCACCTGTTTCAGGTCTGTACTCAATAGCGCATTGTTCGATTGTGAGGAAGTTTTGGAGAAGGGGGACTTGGGTCAGCTTATCTTGAAACTTTTGGCTAAAGGAAGGGAATCCTTGAAAGCTTTTTCCAGAGATTTTCTTCTTTTTGAAATTGGTTTTGGGGCCAAAGTTCTACACAACCAAGAAACAAAACATTAACTCGTTACATAATTAACTCAAATTAGTTTATATTATTTAGTTGTTGACATTTTAATTAATATATTACCTGCTTTCTCCTTCCACTTTGTGACAAGGTCCACTCCAACTCATCGCACCCAACCACCATTTCCTGCTCCTCAGCTTCACTCAAGAAATCCGGTTGAAGATAGACCCCCGGAAATGGATAACCCTCATCGCTTATCATTGCTCCGTTGACCTGCTCCACGATATTCCCTCCATTCCTCCCGTGATGGTTAGGATGATCCCTCCAAACATTACAGCCAGGCCATGCTTTATCGCCACACAAATGGCAAAATTCCAATGCTTCCTACACAAATCAACAATTAAAATAAATACACTAAATAAATAGTTACCCCCAAAAATAAAAATAAACTCTCATACATAAAAAATATTTAGTTCAGTAATTAAAAATTAACTTACAGACAATGCCTCCCTATTTGGTTCAGTACTAAGCTTATCAATTCCCAGCTGATCTTCACAAACCAAACAAGTTCGAATTCCTTTACACCCACACGGTCTGGGTTTATACATGATTAATTAGCAGTTAACAAATTACAAAAAGGCAATTTACCTAGTAACAAAACTTAAATGTGTTTTTAATTATCCGCTTTTAAAAATGGACTACTAGTTGTAATTCTTCACTTCACGAATATTGTGGCTGTGATGATTTTCGCTGTTCCGTCGTATCAGCTACTTTTGTCTATGTTGATGTTGTGCATGATCAGCTGTTCAAGCACGTTTTCGCCTAGTAATTTTCCTGTCATCGAAGCAACAGAGTGAATTTTTGTCATTTCCCTTTTTTCGGGCGTATCGTTCAATCTATTTCAGGACTGATAAAATTAAATTGTAATTGGTAGTCAATTATAACTAATTAGCATTTCTTCCAAATTTTATTAATAAAAAAATGGATGGGAATCAGCAGTGTTTTATTTGCAACAAATTATTCAACTTTGTTGACGGTGACATAAAAAGTCATCGCGACGATCACTGTGCTGACGCTAACATTGATAGTGACGTTAACGTTAATAATATTTTGTCCAAAAACGTACAAACCTTCTTTCTCCTTCGTCATGTCATTGGACTCCCTTTGGATAAACTGGAAGCCTATTTAAAATCGTGTCACGATAACGAGCCAGCAAGCTGGATAAAATTGTGTCAGAATTGTAACCAGTTTGTGGAAAAAAGCCAAGAGATTTACAAGGAGATGGTACTAATTACCAGGGATTTTAACAATTTAAGAAAGGCCGTTATCCAAACCATTATTAGTACAACAGCAGGAGTCATAGTTGATGAAGTAAATTATGGAGGGCACCACCCAATTAATAATTCTCCGGAAAATTTGGACATTGCCGGGGAATGTCGTCGTTTTATTCAAAATCAACGAGAGAAATACAGTAAGATTTTTTTAAAGTAAAATCGTTAAAATTAAAATTAGTTGGTACTACAATAACTTATAATTAGTTTCTAATTGTTTTCTTTTTTTATTAATCTTAATCAGTTACAGATCTCCATTTAATAATTCCAACGGAGGAGGAGTCCACTGAAATTGAAGAAAGTTTCGACTTGGCTGCCGGCACTGAATCAACTGGTGATGATCTGACACTCCTGACTGATGATGATGATGTGACTATTATAGAGGAACTTAATGACCCAATCCGGGAAACTAATCGGAGTACTAATTATCAGGAGAAAATTCATATCAAGCCAGCCACCCCTTCCTCATCCTCGTCACCGTGTTCCCTTTTGGTACTCAAGTACAATCATCCTCTTCGATCTCAATTGTGCCGCCCATTTCGATGCAACATTTCCAACTGTTCTGACTCAGGAGTGAAGATGACTGCTCAAATGTTTTCAACTCATTTCCATGATCATAAGCGTAATTAACTTAATTAACTAACAAAAAATACTAACATGTAATACGTTGATACATTTAAAAAAAGAAGTCCTTATCATTTTTTTTAAACGTTTTATTTTCAGTTTTGATTTACAAGTGCACCAAATGTGACCAAGTATTCAGCACCCCAAACAAGCATCATTGGAATTCCGAGCATTCCAAGAGGGAACAATTAGCTGAAGCCAATGCCATAACTCCACAATATGAAATAGTACCGCCCACCCTTCCCCAAGTTCCCTGGTGGTGTCCCATTTGCCACTCCGAATTTCCCAGCGATGTCCTCCGAAACGAGCACATTCTCAAGGAGCATCCCAACCAGGGAAATATTTTGTGGGTTACCTGTGACGAGTGTCCAGGAAATAGATTTTTTAATTTTTCCGAACTCCAACTCCACGCCGACATTTTGCACAATGATTGTGTTACAGAAGTTGAAGAAAATGTGACGTCAGTAATGGAGCAAGCTGTTCCCTACACTTGTACGGAGAGAGGATGTGGAAAGGAGTTTATGAAGAAAGGTAGCCTTGAAATTCACATGAAAGCCAGTCATCCCAAATTACAAAAGGAAACGCCGGCTCAACTTACCTGCGAACTTTGTTGTAGAACGTATCGAAATCAATTCTATCTTAATCAACACATTCAAAGTGTTCATGGCTCTGAGGATGAAGATGGCTTGAGTTTCAAGCTGAGATGCAAACTTTGTGGAAAATTGCTGCCGAAACATCTGGGAAAGAAACACATGCTAATGGTTCATAATGTGGGAAGGAAAGGGTTCAAAGTTTAATTAGTTAATTAAGTAAACGAAAACGAAGATGTCAAATTAAATTAGTGGAAGATGTTTAGTGATTGTAATTAAAATAGATTTAAGTGTGGGCTCTGGAGTCAAGAATATTTTTATAAATCTGAAGTTAGATTTTTTATGTATTGGTCTTTATACTGTAATTAATTAATCATTAAGTGTTACATAATTAACTTTTTATTGTCCATTGTATTTTTTTTAAACCAAGACATTAAAAAGTTAACTGCTTTTCAAAGACAATGAATATGTCTCAAGGATAATAATTAAATTACTTAACTCATTTTTTTTGTCTCCTCGCTCACCTCAGTTTACAGATAAGTGAGATCATTTAACAATTTTCCATTTGCTCGTGAACATCTTTTCCTTCTCTACTCAGTTATTTTGTTAATTAAAAATTGTAATTAAAATTAGTGCACCAAGTTATCTAAATTAAATCAAAATGCGAAAGTTTCGTTTAAACTCCCTTTTTCGATTACTCCCAGCTCCCATCTTCCAATTTTCCTTTATTTGTACCGGCCTTTTAATAATTATATTTATATTTTGGATAACCTTAAATAACTCATCTCCCGGTTCCCCTGACGCCGCCTCACCCTCACCTATTCCCATTGACGCCCGTCTCATGATTCCCCAACTCCTCAGTCACATGACTTGGTCGGAAGGTGAAAACGTTTTGGATTACGGCTGCGGTAACGGTGCAGTCGGCTACCACTTAATATTTCCTCACGTCAAAGAACATCATGGTCACCAATACGCGTTGGAGTACTCTCGAACAAATTTTCTAAAAGCTCAAAAATCCTTTCCGGATAGAAGCCTCACTTATGCTCAGGGAAATCTACTGGATAATACGTCAGCGAAGAATTTCCCATTTAAAGGGGTCACCTTTGACAAAATCTTTGCCATTTATGTGTTCCACTTGATTCACAATTTGGAGGAGCTGTTGTCTCGATACAAGGAAATTTTGAGGCATGGGGGTACCCTGGGATTTACATCTTTAACGGAGAATAATATTGCGTTTCAAATGGCAACTAAGATAAGTCAGCAGGAAAGTTGGAAGGAATATTTGAAAAATTATAGGTCTACTTTTCATCCAAGTTGGAGTAAGGTTGTGAGGCAGGGGGATGGGGAGGAGAAGTTGACAAAGTTCTTTTCGGAGGCGGGATTTAATGTGAAATTTTTGAAGGTGGAGACGAAAAAGTTTCGTGTTAGCTCGTTGGATAAATTTTTGGGTAAAATATTTAATTAATTAAATATTATGGAATTATGCAGGTTTTAATCTGAGTTATTAAATTTAAATGCAATTTGTTTCGTTTTTTATGGGTTTTAGATGGCTTGTTTTGGTTGTCCCCAATTTATGAAAAGGTGCCTGTTAGTATGATCCCGGATTTAAAAGTGGAAATGCGGAAACAGTTTGCTGAAATAACGGGGATATCGGAGACGGCGGATTTTCTGTTGGATAATGAATATGTATTGGGGGTTCTTGAGAAAAATTGATGCTGATATAGGAAATAAATGAAGTTGTTATTTCAATTTTGTATTCAGTATTAAATTAATAAAATTGTAATTTTATTTATTGGTAATTGTATGCATTCTAATAACTTGCAAATGTACTCCTTTTACACGAATATAAATGAATAATCAATTAAATTAAATTACCACATTTTTCTTTGATAATACTCCATGCGAATTTAATTATTTAACCAAGAGCAATTTTTTTAAACGAAATTCTTCGTGTAAATAATATTGAAATAGAGATTTTACAACATTGCCAACACCCAAAGTTAATACAAGTTTACAAATTGCGTTATTTAAATAGGAATTGTACTGTAAAATGTTTGAATGTTTAAATTGACTTTAGATTGTGAAATTTAAAAAGGTTTATTACATTTGATATAAATGTATTCATTTATTAGCATTTTTATTACAAATGTCAGAGCGAACACTGTGGTAAGGCAAGCAAGGTTATGATACATATATGTATAACATTCACTTATTTCAAACTAACCACACTATGGCAAAATAATCTTCCTGAGACAAAATTTAACTCTGCGGCTTTATGTTTGACAAATTGGGCTCTTTAATCAAATAAAAATGTAATTGCAATAAACTTATCAAACAGACAATTCTACCACTAAACTCAATAATTACTATAAATAAGCGTGGGCTTTCGCTGTGTGGAAGTGATAACAACTCCCTGAGACACGACACAATTTATTTTTACACGTGGCCTTTATGAGCATAGCCCTTTCTCATCTTGATCGTGTTACGAAAGAAATTTTCAGTATTTTGGTGACAGTGAATAGGGAGAATTCACTCAAATTTTGGTTCTATAGCTGTCGGATTAGGTGCAGGTAAAATGACAGAAATCTTCTAAGATTTGGGCATTTTGTCTAAAAATTAATAGTAGAAATATTTTAGTGGAATGTTCAGATCTAGACGAATGATATATTTTTGACATTTTCCATCCACCCGTCGAATTTGGATTGCTGATGGTTATTCAGATAACTGCTGTTTCTCTGTTATATATGAAATTTCACGCAATAAAATATAAGTTTATTTACACATTATGTATTCCATGTAGGATTGGTTATTTTATTCCTCATTTAAACCTATGGTGATGATGTTAATTGCGAAGGGTAATTACTTTATCCGTACTATTTATCAGTAATTGACTGTTACATCAGTTATCTAACAATTGTAAACACAAAACCTGTGTAAATTTGATCAAGACATACAAATACACAAAAATTACCATGCGGTTGAAATTTAATTTAGACCATCATCATGGTACTTTAACTTTAATTTAAGTACTGACGGTCCCAATAATAGTTATCCCATCATATATTTTCATGTGATATGTCGAAGATGATTATATGGCCTAAACTCGTTGTCCTGTTCTCGAACCATAGTCAAATATTAAGCTTACTATCAATATTAAAAGCAAAGAGTGTACTGTAGTTAATTATGTTATGGAAGTATTGCGTATTGCTATTTGCTTGTGTGTTGGGTATATATATATATATACATATATATATAATATATTATATAAGTTTAATGGTTATTTTATAAGCATTTTAAAAGTAACAATAAAGCTTTTAAATTGCGCATGGTCAATAATTTAAGTATTTTAGGAACTCTGAAAGTCATAAAATGTCGCATATAAATAAAATTATCATTCAGCCGATGGATCATTAGCCCGGATCTATTTTGTGAACTATTATTCACGTTACTTATAATTTGTATTTGTGTGTTTGCATGATTTTTTTGGTCTCAGTTGAATCTTTGGCAGCGTTCATGATACTAGAGAGAACTAATCATGGAGACAATTATTGACTTAATTCTCGCAATTCTGGGAGTCCTTGTGTGCATTGTACTCCTGGTTTATGCGCGGGTATTAATTTTGTTTTGTTACTCCCGTAACAGAAATGAGGTAAAGTAATGTTAGTTGTATTAACTAACAACGTCGTTGCACTTGAAATTAAAATTTTATAAAATAATTCTTTTGATTCTAGAAGGGTGAACCACAAAATACGTTAACTACAACGGAAGTTCAATCCGGAGGTTTTCCACAAAAGCTTTCAAATGACAATAATGGATATATACCAACTGAACACTCGATAAAGTCAGGTTTGAGTAGTAGTGCGAATGGAGGAAAGGTGGAGGCGGATGTGAAAGAGGGTGTCTAAGAGCAATTACTTAGGTGTATATATTACTTATCTATCGTTCACTTTTATATCTTTACCCAATATTTGGATTAATGTAATAATAATTTGAAACTTTGTTATTTTTCTAGACAGGAGTCGATTTAGATTCAAAACTTCAAATTCATTGGACTAATAATGTCAATAAGAAGTAAGAAAATTCCAAATACTGTATATTTTCTACTTTACTTATATATTTCATTTACAATTGTAGTCTTAAACATATTGAAAAAAATATGCTGGTATTAAGCTTGTAACGCATAAATTCATACAAAAATACATGTGAATAAATACATAAAATAAAAAACGACAGTTATAAAACAAGCGTATGTGAGTAAAGTTAATAGGTAGAAACTGGTATAAGTAGTTGTATTGTAGAAGAAACCATTTAATTTTTTACGGAAAAAATTCCATTATGTAGCTATTGGCTACCTTACTAAATAGTGAAATACTTACATTCAACTTCTTCAAATTTATATTAATAGTTGATTTAAACTTATTTCTTTGAATCAATTTACAAGAATAAATTATTTCTCCCAACAAGTCAGTATTTCTAGATTTACGTTTATGAATACAATTAATTTTATAAATAAATAACTTATTAATAAGATCGAACTACTCATATCATAATACCCTAACACCATTTTGCTGAAATATTTGCCCGAACGTTCCACTGACAACATGTACTGTTCCAACAAAAGTGGTAGTTGTGAACTTACAGATACGTCGCCAAACTTCACCAACGAAAATAATAAGTGAGCAAGCAATTCCTGTCAGCCAAACTACAAAAACGACGAGTATATTCCCACTCATGTTTGGCTTTATAGGTAGCTGATTCGGATTATCTTGACCACCAATCCAGCTAACCAGTAATTTATCCCACCATTCAAACAAACCTGATTCTGCTATCGTCGTCAAGTCTCTAAGAACATGTAGTGGAACAAACCCTTTCAAATGCAATGCAAAATCCGTACTAAAATAGGTTTCTGTTCCATCATCTGCGTGTAAACTCTTTTTTCTCAAAAATGTAGCCAAGCTCTTTGCCTTATTTAAAGGAAGAATCCACGCAGACTTGGAACAATTTAGTAGGTTTTCCTTAATTAGTTTCTCTTGGCTGTGCCAAAAATATTCGACAAAGCATAGTTCCAGTCCCGTCGATACACATTAAACAGACTCAAATTCTGAAATTCAGCCAAACCAGAACGTTCAAGAGAAATGACTGAGTCTACTGGGCTTGATAGCGTTTCATAGGTAAGAGGATGTTGCTTCGACTTTGATACAAGGTTCCTTATTTTCAATGATTTCTGAAGAAATGGAACGCCAAAGGTTTTCTGGGCTAATATTTGCGAATAAATTTGTTGCATTTCGGTTGACGAATCAATAAGATATTGTTTTGTTGCCACAAGAACTCGCTCGTTATCCGTTCTAGTATACTTCGTTATCCTTTGTACACGGTACAAGATGCTAAATAAATACACGTTATATACATCCAAATTATATGCAACAGTACTAATTCTGCTATAAATAGAAAAATTGTCCTGTGTCAGCTCATCAAATTCTCTATATGGAATAGGTCGTATAGGTGCAACAATATTGTAAACGTTTTTACTTTTGTACGCATTGCTCAACACCAAACCTGCCAAAAGGATACCAGCAGCAAAAAATCTAAATGGCCTGTATTCAAGTGCGCTTGGCGGAAATGGGTCACCCTGCTCAAGAAATAATTTTATGAAACAAAATAGTTTGTTGAATAAATTTGTCAAGTTGGCTTTTCCAGGGAAATTAATCGCGCAAATCACAAACTATTACAACTACTATCAACCATATCCAGATATATTTGTTAAACACGGTAATAAACTCCGAAAACGCTAGGGATTCAATGCCTCGAGAACCACAACTTACGAAGCGAAGTGCGCTAAGCTCATTTGGCATTCTGAGAACGTGTGCCTTGTCCAAGCTAGAAAATTCTAATTCCCATTGTACAAAAATAGGAACGTAATCTATGTCGCTTACAATTGTGGAGTTCCCGAATAAGGAACTTAGAACAAATGCATATGCCATTGATAAGCGTATTTCCAAATCTGCAGTAAGTTGAAACTCTCTTAGCAAACCTTCAATATTTTTACTTTGTATGGAACTACTGGTTATTCGACGGTTGATTTCCTGTAACATTTTCAGATCGCTACTAACAAAATTCCAAAGGATCAAGTGATGTTTTGGTGTTGTATTGACAAATATATAGTTATGTATCGAGCTCCCTTTCCAATCCAACACAAGTGAAATATAACCACTGATGCAATAGAAACAAGGTTTTAGCATATGCATGTCTCGAACCGTGCATATACCGAATGAAAATCGTTTCGACAGACAAATAACATTGCCAACAATATGAACATTTGTATTTATAAAATACGAATGCTCGTCATGATAGTAACCATAGTCTTTATCCTTTATCCATTGAAGGATAGTTTTAGGATTGTAGTGATCTATGGGTTTTTCATCTAATAATATTCTAAGATGAGATATCGTACTTGGAACCATGGAAATACTTGTTTTCCCGGTAAATATTCCTGTGTTTTTACGAATGGCTAACATGTATTCTGGCATCATTAAGCTAATTTCAATTTGACATTGCCATGGTTTCGTCGCTGTAGAGAATTTCGCTAAGTTTAAACCAACACAGTAGCCACTGCCTAGAAGTCCTTGCTGGTGTTCTTGAATCCCAGTATAAAATCTCGAGTGGGGACAAGGATAATCAATAATGTTGGACTCTGTTGTATGGTTAGGTTGTGAAGAAGCGTTGAGACTAATAGACGATCTACCATGTGGAAACCAAATAAATGGAGCGCTAATTTTCTTTTGTGATGTGCCTTTTTCGATAATTTCAACACGAACGTTTGCATAGTTTATTCGCCTTATTATTACTGGCACTTTTCTATGTAGAAGAATATTTAAGCCTCGGAAATTGTTTAAAACTAATAAACAGTTGTTGTTTTCAAATCCATTTAAAAGTACATTCAAATCGCTTATAGTTTCGTAAGAAAGGTTGATTGTTTTTGAGTACGTGTCAAAAGATTCTTCAAAACGTTTAAGAGAAATTTGTCGTGGATCGTCTGAATAAACGTTATCCAGAAATGCTTTGTAATTTGAAAATAAGTGCGTTTTAAAGTTGTCTCCTGTGAAGTCATTAAGAGACTTTATTTTTAGGATATGCCAAGAAAGGTTAGCCTGATTATTACATTCCATCAAATTTATATGAAAAAGGAAACAAAGAAATAAGAATAAAAATCGAGCCATTTTCGGCTAGGAAATCAGTTTGCGAAACTAAAACTAGCCATGTACTTTATTCTGATTGCACGTGTCTGGATATATGGATCATATAACAAACTGTCTGCCGGGTTTGAACTTTGCAGGTACTTCGAAAAATGGTTGAATAACATTTAGCATTGTAATCTATATTACGTTAATGGTTTTATAAGCTGTGTCTTTGGTAGCAATGGTTATAACGCGGCATCGGGAATACTTAAAAAATAAAATGCAATTTGTTATGTACATTTGAAGATTCATTACAATGTACAATTCAAAAACTAGCATTTAATATTGCATTTGTTTTATAAGGTACTAAACTAGCACACGTGAATCAATAATTCAAATGGGAAAATAATTGTCATCCGTCTAAAATGACCGGGTTTGTCCCCTGTTTCATCGAAATTCCAAAATATTGCTTGCATTTGTAGTAATGCAGCCTCCATCACTACAAAGGCAAGCAATATTTTGGATTTCATTTTTCTTGAATGCTTTGACAAGTTAGCTTTTAAGCTATGAATCTGTCGTCTTAATCAACTTCAGACGAGCCTATGCTATACGGTAATATTATTGGGCTGATTACCATTGTGCATCTCTGACCAAGAAGGTAGATTGACCAAGAACTTGTCACAAAAATATATTAAATGCAAACAAACTATGCGTGTAGTAGATACACATAGTTTGTTTAGAGCGCATTCACACAAAATGAATATTTACTAGGTAAAATTAGTATTTTTATGAAGCATTTTTAGGGGACAAACAAAGGCATGGAATTAATTTGGTTGGGGATTAACGAAGGTAAATTTGGTACTCAACCAGGTCAAAAAGGGGACAAACAAATTGTATGCCATTTAAATTAGGTGAACCTTTTTTAGCTGTTACGAGAGCGTCTTTAGGTGGAAAACATTTTAACAGCCCGAACTTTTTTTTCATAGCTTAAAGCTAAGTAATTTTTTAATGCCAAAAACATAATCAAGAATCAAGTAAAGTTTCAATTTTTTGTTCTAAATTCTAGGTAAAATACTTTTGAACAAAAAGGGGGCACAATTAAAAGGATAGTTTGAAATCAAGTCTTAAAAACCTATTTACACGCCAAAAAATTTGTTGGCGTGGCGCGCCAAAAAATGGCGTAGTTTAAAAAATTTAAACTACGCCAATACTTTCTAAATCAAACACTTATGTGATAAACTGAACATGGAATTGAGTGGTATGCTCTTGAAGTATTTTCTACACTATCTCAAGCTGATATTTTCAAAACGTTTTTCCTCGGTTAATTAACGAGGGAGATAACATCATTTTGTTCTTCGTTGGTTATGTTTTTCCATCCATTTCTCACAATAACGGATATTTTATTCCACAGATATTGCTCACAAGTAACATTTCTAAGAATTCTGTATAC
>JAQFZH010003425.1:0-13875 GCA_034695485.1 Entomobrya nivalis | reverse complement strand
TATTTCTTTATTTTTTCGTATAACGTCGTGTTTGCGTTAGTATGTAAAATTCTTGTCGAATTACAGCTCATGGTTCTTTTGTCCCCTCTGCTTAGCCACAATTATTGGCTCACAGGAAAATTTATCTGTTTTGTTAAGCGATGTGTGGCGTGGTGACGATGATGCTTAAGAAGATACAATCAAATTATTAAGTTGCTAACACTGTCGACTATGAACAAGAACAAGGAAAGTTTTCTTGCCAGTTCATCCCGACTTGGTTTCCTGTTCCTTTCTGATTAGATGCCACACAACACAACCGCTTGTTAATAAGACGCGAAATGCTTCACACCATAAGTGGACTAACATGGTGGAGGTGGTGGTGGCGGTAATGGTAGGGCACCGACATTTGGCTTTAATGCGAAGCGGATCAATGTTTTCTCATCAAGCAAACTTGTTTTTGCTGTAGGCAATTTGAATAAAAGTCAAAGGCTTCCTCTAACCAACGCCACCAGGATCAGCATCCCAGTACATTCGTAGTTCCAAGTTGAAACGATAAGTGTTGAAATTTGGAAGGCGAATATTGAATAGACGCCAATAACACAAGGCTTTGTCACTATATTTTAAGTATAGTTTCCTTTAAAGGCGGATAGAATCCATTTATCTTGTACGTAAACAAAAGTATTATTGAAGTCCATTACTGATGACGAAGATTAAAGTTTCTGTACATTCGTTCATTAATTATCATAGAAAAACAGACGGAAACAGGGAAAGTTGTAGCGTAAAATAATCTTGTCTGGAATAACTACAATCGGAAAAAAGAATACATAGAAGTAATACACAATGCAATCTCAATCAACATTATTTCCACCATGAGAGCGAGCAACAATAACAAATTCTATTTTGAGAAAATGCTTAAAACACATCTATTTCATTTTAGGGGTATTTTTATCAGGAGACCGTGTGTCGTGTCGTGAGTGTGTATACTTGCGTACTTTGCACATGTATTTGTAATAGCCAGTGAAGCGAGATAAAGTGAAAGTAGCAGACACATGTTTCCCAAATTTAGTTTACTTCATGAATATGGAAAAGCTGTTGGTGTACTACTATGTATGTATGTACATACCCATGTAGTAAGGTTTGCTTGCAGTTGTTATGTTATGTTAGCGTGCCTGCCTTTCTGTTCTCTTTTGTCTTTCGTTTCCTTTTCGTTCAGTTGTTGATTTTAATCTTGAGAGGATTTAATTAGTCTAAACAATTCCCAATAGGCACCTTCTTGACGAGTACCTATAAAAACTGGCATGCCTCTTATATACATTTTACAGGAAAGTTTCCACTTTTGAAAGTTACAAATTGGTGTGATAAATACGTGCGGCTTCCCAGAATGAAAACAAAACAAAAAAATCCTGCATTCACCATCCAGAGAGCTAGCGACGAGAATATTGTAGTGTTTTGGTATTAATATACATATTTAGTCCTGCAAATGTCGCCATTTCGTGCAAGAACATTCAAAATAGAAAATTGTCACAGGCAAATTTTTAGTTGGAAACAAATTGATCGAGGTATTAGTTGTAAAACCTACGTATCTTATAAAATTCAATGAAAAAAACAACAAAATGAAATCAAAGAAGGAATGAAAATGAAGGCAGTAATATTAATACAGAGAAAATTCCTTCAGTGACTTTTCCATTTCAAAAATGAACAGAGAAAACGACCTAAAATGCACCATGGCGTGGCTTCTGAGTTGTTTTTGCTTTCCGCTGTTGCTTTACGATCGTTCAGTGGAAAACAACAAAAAGCAGAGAACATTAACCCATGTTCATGTTCATACACATAACGAGTTATACAAAAACAAAAACTCGATATCAAAACAAAAGACTAACACACGCAGCCAAGTAGACGTACAAGTTTTAGCAACAGTGAAAGCTTCGGTTGTGCTTATGCATTCATGAAAATTGTAAATGGAGAGAAATGGTGCACATTTTCGAATGTTATTTTTCCCATATAATTATTATGATAGCTTTTACATGTAATATGCATATTATCTTAAAAAATCTTTAGATGAACATATTTGGATGGAAAAAGTAAGCTGTGCTATTCTTGTTATGATGACTATAAACAAAAAACTTTCGATCTGTTGTCTCTCCCCCTCTCATGCTTTTCATATTCGTGCATATTATGTCACACTTGACTGAATTTTAACTACAAAACTCAAAATTACTCACTCATGGATAAGCAGAGTAAGAGAAAAGGCGAAACTGATGAAACGAAAGTGCACTTATTTTTACGTTTCGTTTGTTCTTGTTCCACATGTGTCTGTTTATATGTAGATAAATATATTTAGTTGCTTTTTGCTTAGTTCCTTTTGCTAGGTTTTCTTTTTGATTCGTCTTTCCATGAATTTTTGTAAACAGGAAGCTGAGGCAAATGATGCAAACACAGAAAACTGTGGCTGCTTATCCAAATACCAGCAGTTATAGTTATCATGATCAACATCATCCACTTCCACTATACGCATTCATTTTGTTATTTTATTTCCTTCTGCATGGGAATTCAGAAAGTATAAAAAACAAGAAGCATAACAAGAATTATAATGTATGTTTGTCATAAAATCAAGCGAATGAACTAAAACGGTTTAAATCGGAAAACAAACAAGGCATTTACAAACGCACACTTTTGAAAGTATTTTTTGTGCATGTTCTAATAATATTAAAAGCATTCAGCCGTGTATTTAGGTATGGTTTCTCGTACAAATTTTAAGTCATTCAACTTTCATTTTCAGTTATACAGCTTCGTGAGGGTATAGGTGCTGGATTGCATGGTGAATGGTGAGGAGTAACAGCAAGAAGCGATACGCCAGCGAACACACACAGCCAAGCAGAAAAAACCTGGAAAAGTTAAAGTTGCCTTTTTCACGAGTTGCCAAAGTGAATCAAGACAAAGTCCAAAGTAACAAACAATCAGGAAAGAAAACAGTAAAGAGCCAATTATTGACAAGAAGTGGAGAAAGCAAAATCAAAGCCAATAAAAAAACCGTCACACATGTACACAATATATACTTTTGCTAGCAAACAGTACAGAGTTGTCGTTGTCATTCACATTCATCATCATCATGATTGATATATCACGGAGAACTTTTATAACATATGGCATTTAAGAGATTGTAGTTTAAATATGTACATTCATTTGTTTTATGTAAACACAAATCAATAATCAGACAATTTTATTTGACTTTTAGTTAGTTTCCTTTTAGACTGTTTGCCAAATTATCAGTCAAACTTTTATTTCAAGAATATGACATGTTATAGTGTTCATTTTCGGAGAAACTCTTCGCCAGACTAGTTATAATGGAAAAATATTTGAATAAAGTACAGTTTGTTTACTCAATCCATTATTGTTTGGCTTTCACGTATTTTCTCTTTACTTACTTTTAAACCTACTACTATGCACATTCAGGCTTGACACTCACGTTTTTCTGCTTTTATGCCTACCTATATACACATACATATGTAGTTAAAGTGTTTGTTTACTCCATATTGGGTGGTAAAAAAAAGTCTCGTGTTGTGATAGGAAATGGGGACTTTAACAAACACTGAGTTGAAGTAATAACGATGTCTTACGCTAAAGTAAAGATAATGTAACGATCAGAAGTATTTTTCAGTTATAGAACAATTCTGAACATCTAAAACAAAGCAAACCTTCTAAATACTCAAAATGAACTTGGGCGATTGAGTTTGTGAGGTAATTTAAAGCAGGAATTGGAAAAAAGGTTCATTTAAAACCGGCGATGACATACATTTTGATATCGAAAATCCCTTTCATTAAATCTGAAACTAAATGATCCATAATTTATTAGTTTATACCCCCCTTAAACCAAATCTTTACTTTGTGTCCAAAAAAAGTTTTTGTTATCTTTAAAAAAAAGCTAACAAAAAACGACACGTGGAGCAATCAATTACTTTACTACACGGAAACAATGATAACAACAATTGATACAACTTGTTTTTATTATACACTATATATAGTGCTTTCAGCATCAATCAGTTGTGTGTAGTAATGTTTTGTTCAGATCAGAGCACACATTATCTTTATCTTGCCTTACGAGATATTTACACCACGTTTATGTGAGCAACCAGGCCAAATCATCATTATTACACTTCTGTTTTTGCTATTATGGTGTCGTTAGTCGTTAGCCTATCCAGTAGCTCATTAATTTTCCCCTGAATCGGACGTGAAGAAACCTCACTTGTCGCATTTTTCACTTTGTTTTCCCTTCTATTTCCTATCCCGCAGTTTTCTTTCCCTTCCAGCATTTCCACATATCTTTGTATATTTTTCATGCTTTTAGACAGCCAAACAAATGCCTTACACATTAGACTGTCTGGGTTGTAGATCGAACATACTGAATATATATCATGTATAAATATTTATTTCTACCACTGTGAAACGAAAGAATGTGCTACATCTTTTAGCGTCCTACGTCTAGCTAGAATTCATATCATATTTCATTGTTTTCCACTTTGTCATTCATACAATCATCATAATCATATTCGTTTCACTAAAATATCATTATGTTCATTTTCCTTTTTAGAGATAACACATCTCATATCATGTTATAAATTTTATACATATGGGTATCATTCCAAGAATGCCATTGGGGAGATGTTTTCTTTGTCTTGTTCTTTACGCAGAACCACCATTTTGTGCTTCTTTCTCTTTACTAACTTCTCATTCTTTCTTATTTTCCTTCAGTTTAAAAAAGTTAAACAGCCTTCTTTCACTTTTCAATGTAACATAAATACTTGTATACTTACAGTCCTTAACGTGATTCGTTAACAATACAAAGAGAAATTGCCTTTTCTCGACAACAACGTTAAAACCACAATTTTCCTTAATTTCCTTTTTTATGTAAAAGTTGCTTGAGGAATTCTTGCCATAAAGCATCACCAACCACAAAACTACCAACAGCATTATGTGTTCCAAAAGTCACGACTTTGAAGGCACATAAATACTTATAGTTTCTACGAAGGAGAAAAAAAAATACAAAAACAAAAGATGTCAGTCAGGCAAAAATGTAAGTAGATGTCTTGTCTTTCTTGTCTCTGATTCAAATAATAATGCTGTTTTAGTTGTGTGTTTTGTGTCTGTTTTGGTTTGCTCAATGTGCTATTCCCCAAACGAATAAACATATAGCCTTGTCATGACCATGGCAGGCAATATTTTATGTATATTTGTATTTCTAAGCTCTCACGTAGGCAATTCTCAGTGTTTACCCTCTGGCCTCTTAAAATACAGAGTTTTATGTGCATATTATGTGGACTCGATAAGAAAATAGTGTATACTTAGAAAGCAGCTTACAGGGCACACATCACCATCACCCACACGTGCAAGCCAAGCAAGCGAACAATTAATTTGATGGGCTACTATTGCCCGGAACGAAGAATAAAGCTAAACAAAATAAAAGGTTGTTTGGAGAGAAAGATTTCTTGAACATTTCAGAATGAAATCAAGTACCAAAAAAACGAAAATAAGATGGACGAGTTCCATAAAAATAATAAAATGTGATGATGCTCGTAATTAAATCACTTTCTCAGAGAGAAAACGAGACCATTTGAGGAAGATGGTGATAGTAAAGCTCTTTGGTGATTCCTCTGTGCTTTGTACTACTTTACTTTTTTAAAACGTAGTACTTTCTTTTTAAGAAAGTGTGCAGTAGAGCAGAAGTAAAAAAGTTTCGCTGTAAATTAGGATTAGGCAGGTACACTACTCACTCCTTTTTTGTACACAAACAGTTAATTTTCTACCTTGTTCTCAAACGTGAGCTTTCACTTAAGTATCAATTTGTTCGGCTAAGGAGATGTATGTTTTTCCTTCCATGTATTTTTACACATATGGACATTCAACGTACAATTGTACATTACATTGCTACATCCAATAAGTATTCGTAGATTTAAGACAGCTAAATTACAGAAAAACGTTTATACAAGTTTAAATACAACCATTTTGTTTCAAAAAATTACTAAAGGGAAATTAAAAGGACATCACGGTGAAGCGATAGCGTTTGCAGTGATTCTTGGTAAAAAGAGCTGCTGTGCTGTGCCGTTAGTCTACGAGAATATCATGATTCCGTATTTGCTGTTATGGTGTAACAATAGTAGTCAATGTATATTTTCCCTAGTCTTATGTTTAAGTACACACTAACCGCATGCATGAGTATGTTTAGTGTTCGCATCGCAGTATAGTATAATCTGTTTAAATATAATATTATGTTTTATTGGTGCTATAAAACCAAATCAAATCTTGAATAATGCTATTTCTCGGAGAATTCCACGAGTTTTCTCCTCTGCTACCCAACGCCATGTCATCAACACACAGTTAGACTAAAAGGAAAATATTTGCTACTTATAAATGCTCAAGTATACTGTTAAAGATGTACAAATTCACTGTTATGTGAAGCAAAAGTAATGTTGTTATTGTTGTTGTTGTAAATCCATAACTTTAGATTGTACTTTCACCATCGCCATTATCATCCATGGCTTTACGACTTTCCTCCTCCTCTTTCTCCCCATGCTTTTGGAAATATTATTGCATCGACATAGACACACAGTGGTAAAACCCAAGCCAAACCAGCAGACATGCATTTTATAGATAGATAGTAGTGGTGAAGTAAGGGTCCCATTAATTTTCGCCTTTACCCTATCTGTCTTTCCTTCATTCTCTATTTTGGACAATGTTGTGTCTGCGTATTTGTGTGTGTGTACATGGCTGGCTTTTTACACCATGTCGACAGTAAGCTTCATATACAATATCAAACTGGCTTTCTCTTTTTACCCTTTAATTCTAGTGGAGATAGAGAGAGAAAGGGAATGAGCTCGAGGAGGTTTCTTTAGAGAGTGACTGATTGGTGGAACACGCTGAGTGAGTGATTAATGACCTCAGTGGCACAGGAACAGTAACAGATGGCAAAGTGGCATGAAGAAAAAGGAAACTAGGAACTACACACCAGTGGAAGTAGTAGCAAAAGTGTACTAATATCAAAAGATGGCAACGTGCAAAGTGATGTTGGATGTAAAAGTATGGCTGCGGAGAGATGATGCTCATGAAGGTAATATGTATTGGAACATGTGGTTAACTGTAAAACATCATCATATGAAAATGGGGAATAAAACGTACTTTCAAATAAAATATTATTTAAAGGGTTATAGCATGCCTTTCTGTCATGCATGTCATTACTATCACTCCCATCACAACTACCACAAACTCTCTTCTCTGCAACGGCTAGGGAAGGGTTACTTTGAATGCTGTAAATAATTGTCAGCTCAGAATCGGTTTGTTGTTCGTACATAAAATCACAATCAACTTCATGCATACGTTGTGTTTATGTACATTAGTGCATTATAACACATATACCTAGGCATGCAGATATGCCTATATTTTATATGGCTCTGTTTACTTGTTCATGGAGTTCCATGGATGGCCGCGGCGGTGGAATGGAAATGGCTTATTATTATTCTCTATCTCTCAAGTTCGTCGTGTAGAGGTATTCAGAGTTTATACAGGCAGCGCTAAGCCTATTATTTATTCTGCCGTTTCTTCATGCTCCTCTTTATTCGTTCTGTCGACGAGAGTGAAGTGAAATGGCACATTATAAAATGCGTGGCTTGTTTTTCACTGTCACTCTTGTTCAACTTATTTCATCGTTTTTTAAGCTTTGGTTTGAGTGAGCTTTGAGCACCACTTTACGGGGCTGTCGAGCTGGTTAAATGTAAAAACGCAAAATGAAATTAGATATGTAATGTGTTATGCGAATGGGTAATTTATTTATTTTGTTAATAAAGAGAAGTGCATAATAACATGTCCTTGAATCTTGCACGCGAGCTATAACATAACCCTTTGTTGGTTTTGTCTGGTCTTAAAAACATGTTTGGAAAAGTTGTTCATTTAAAAAATCAAGCCAAATTGAAATTAGTTTATAAATATTTAAGTATGTCTGCAAATTTGTAAAAAAGAGACATTATACTCTGTGCAATTCAAGACGCTCATTTTTAAAAGCATTATTAATTTTTTAATTTACATAAACTATGATCATGTAATGTGAAGGTGAGATTAATAAAGGCTAAATGCTTGTAGGCTCTAAAATGAGAGGATGGAAATTATGTCGGACGATTTTATATATAGTGCTTATGATTTGCTATTCTTGGCCACAGTCGTTACGCTCAAGATTTGAGTGGACATGCGCATGGCGCATGACGTTAATTGAAGTCATTGGATTGGAGACAAATGTTAAAACAATTTATCAATAGTTTGATACCAATTATTTTAACCTATGTTCCTGACAAAGTCTACTGAACTAATGCAATGTATTGATATCTTAAAAAATGTTGAACTTACTTTACACCAAATATTTAACGATTTGTTCCAAATCAAATTCAGCCTTTTTTGAGTCAGTTTTTTTTCTGAAATGGTTAATTTCACTTTTTCTCATTTTAATCTCAGTCCATGATGATGGCATCATCTGCAAAACAAAACTTCACTTATCTTAACGCACATACACGCGTGTACTTACTCCCACCGTTTATTATATCGAATTACTTTTTTCTCCCATCCATTTCATTAGTAACTTCGCTCAATTTTTTCCTTCAGAAAGTTGCATAATTCTGTAAAACTTTAGTTTTTCTTATATAATCCCTTCCAAGCCAGTCTCAGTTTTTTTACCTGTACCAGCACTTTGCACTTTTATATTTTTCTATGAAAAAATGCCGCATAAAGCAGACAATATGAAAAGAAAAACAAGGGGAAAACTTTTCTCATTAATTACACCATTATCATTACCATCATCATTAATTTCTTTATATCTTGCTGAAGACGATAACTGTAGCATCTATCAGGAAACTAATTCAACCATTTTTCTATGTTATTGAAGTACTTACAGTAGACGTAACAAAACATGACTATTTTTGCATACTAATCACTAATCAAACATGTAGTAATCAGAAACGGGGAAAAACTCCAGCTCTCGTACATCACACTTATTTTATGTCCATAATTCCAGCACGAGCAACACACTTTTACACGCACAAGCGATAAAGATGAAAACTAATTTGAAGTTTAATGAAAATGTAGTATGTTTACTACAAAGATTACTAGAAACGCGATGGTTTAGTAAATTTGTTGGCGAATTCAGCAGAATAGCTACATGTAAAACTTTCGTAGGATACTAGTGAGCCATGATGAACTTAAAAAATAAAAGTATGTACTTCAATCGAGCTCGTCAACTTCCTTCACATACTTACGTTAGTGTGATAGTTTCATAACATGTAGGTATAAGCACTTGGTAAAAAATTTCACAATTCTACATTAGCTCTTCTACTAAACTCAGTTGTCTAAAAGGAGTCATTCGGGATTTGTATTCTTATGAAAATTATATTTTAAAAGCAGCATGATGTCCACATGTACTTATCACTTCACAGGAGGTTGGCGCTGCTACATTTCTAACTGCTCTTCAGTGACCAGACCAACAGTAAGAAGAATTATTAGTCGCATTATAACTTTGCACAAAATATCTAAAAATATCCCATCGTTGGCTCTTATTGGCTTAGTTTTACATTTGTATTACAAGTAGAGAAGAACCAACATACTTATTTTTTGCATTATTATATCAATAAAGAGACGCTACTTCTAACAAATTGACTAGTGTACCAACACCATCCAAATGTTTCTTGTCATCGTCACAGCAGTGATCTCTCAGACAAAGACGGTAGCTTGTAGCAGCAGTTCTTAAAAATCGACTGCTGGACAAAGACGATTAACATAACCAAACATTTCTGCAGTCACAGTCTTTTTGTCTAACGAATTTAATAAGGAACACATTGCATGAGAATAAGCTTTCGAAAAGAGGCAGACCGACAAGCAGCAACAAATATAAAGGATTCTATTACTTGCATGAACTCTATATTGAAAATTTGAAAAAGTTGCAAGCAAGTTGAGGCGGATGTAATCTTTCTAGCTGATTTAAAAACTCACTAGCTAATCTGAACACAGTCATCGCACTTTTTTAAATCTTAAAATCGCACTATTAAATATCACTATAAACTGGAATTTCAATGGATTCACAAATCAATCAGCAATTTTTACCGACTCACTCATCATGGAACAAGTGAAATGGGAGATTTAGTTATATTTTAGGGAACAATTAATGTATGCTTTCACATATCACCATTTTATAATGTTCATTCCAAGTGCATTTCTAGACTAGGCAGGGTGATGTTGTTAATTTAGAAAACAATTTGGTTTTCGTGGTGGCGATAATTAATGTACACACTATGGTCAAACACCTGAAGTACCAATATAACGATGTGAGATGAGTAATTATATCACTATTTTTTTTGTTTACACCCCCTTCTTGTTTTTCCCCCCTTGTTATTTTTTTCTTACAAACTACTTACACTTTACTTATTTTACTACAAATTCACTACAAGGTATTATTTTCTACACAAACATTTATGGACCCCACTCACAACACTTCTTATAACATGCTGATCCTGTTAGCTTTTGCTCCTTTTGCTAGTACTACCTCTTTTGATGATCATCATCATGATATATAATCATCATCGTCTTTTATTCACACAGTTTTATTCAGCGGAGACCGTGTGTTAGGAAATGCATGTGAAACACACATTCACCTCAGTTTACTCACACGGACAGAGACACACAAATAGTACAACAAACAACATGATGATGTATTCATTGTGTGCGCTTAAATGTAGAATATTTTTTTTATACTTTCTTCCTTTTCTACTGCTGCTATCACATAAAACATACAAAATATCATAGCTCTACTCTTGGCTGATCTTCTTCTTAAAGAGGTTTTGTAAACTTTCTCCTCTCTATATATTCACTCTCGTATTCCCTTTTATCACAGGAAAATAGAAAATGTGAAAATTTGCAGCAGTCGTATCACTGGGATTCCTGCTGCCTTTTGTCTATGCTCCAACTATACATAGTCTGTTTCTACATTGTATATATGGCCTGCTAAATATGGCACCGTATGAAACTTTAGTATTTACGCCAGAATCAAACCAGGCTGCATTGTGTGAGAGAGAGTGAGCTAGAAAGCTGGTTCTGCTGGTAGTTGGAAAAGGAGCTCCAATTTTACCAGATGAGATTTTTTTTCGGGTTTTCTCTTATTTAGCAATAGCGCAGGCCTATGTATGGCATACCACCATGTGTTCTTCTTTCCATGTGAATATAATGCAATAGCTGAGAAAATCAGCAGACAACATTCAAACTTTCTCTGAACACAGCATGGATATGGACGGTAAGAGAAAGTTAGTTGGGATGATGATATTGCTTGGTTGTGTGCTGCTAAAGATTTCAATCTTGGTAAAGGCAAGTAATGTTAAATATAGGCACTTTTCCCATGCATACTCTCCCACAAAGGAAAAAAACAGCCCAGATTTCCCAGACAGAGCTGCCGCTACTCCTCCGGTGGATGGAGGTAAGCTATGTGTGTACTAAAAATGGATGGACTGAATTGACTCTGTGAAAGCAAAGCAGGAAGGGAACCGATCCAACCGAGCAGAGTATGTACATAACTGTAGAACAGCAAGCAACAGAAAATATGAAGGAGTAAAAAGAGAAAGAGATGTAGAATAAGAGAGGAGGAAATTGCTCGGATTTTACGTTCACATTTTCTCCGTGTCTTAAAGCATGCATTCAAGGAGCTCTATATGCATGCTTGCATGCCATCATGATGGGAAGGTTGCTACTGCTATAAATGAAAGTTTGTGTAACTGCTGCAGGGAAAGGAAACATTGTAGTGACATGGCATGGCATGTTAGTCCCATATCATCATCTCGCCTTATACTTTTCTTAGTTTGGGTATGAAATAATGTGTGTTTACGGAAAGTTGGCATTCTTTGTCGATTCGTCTGTGTAAAGAGAGAGTAGAAAGTAGAATAGTAAAAAAGTAAGTAGATAATATTATAATAATCATGCATGCACACACATACACACAACCTTCTGTACTCGTTTCTTCCATGCAACTTGTACTTGAGGGGAAGAAAGTGCTTACTTTTAAGCGCTTTCGATATAAAAATACATGATTTTCCTTGTATGTTTCTACGAGTTGCAGGAAATGTAACTAGTGAAGTATTCAAGTGATACATTTAAACCAACACTATCGTAATATACAAAAAACAAATACTCTTGTTTGTATCGTTTTCTTCATTGCGATGATGATGGCGGTATATGGAGTGTTGGAATGTTGTTGATTGTTGTGCATAAACTAGCAAAAGGAATTTTTACTTATATGTTCCATAGGTATGCGTATTCGTGAGAGTTTGTAATGTTAGTAGAATAAAAATATCTTTATGCTGTATGCCTGCTACTAAAAGATATCAAAAGAATTTTTACCGATCATTTCGATAAATAAATAATTTTACAGTTCACCTTTCATTCTCTCCAGCACCTGCAGCTCGTCTTTATATTTATTTTATCCGAATTTCCAGCTCAATATTTGCACTTCTCTGTTAATTTTTACGTTAGCCTTTTAATGCTCAAAATTAATTATTTGTTGTCGTTTTCACAAACAGCTTTTTTGGCTGGATCTTGTTAAAAGCTGTATGTTAACTATGAATTCGATACGCGAAGTTTTTAGAAGCATTTTATACATTTTCTTTGTCTGTTTTCGTTTAGTTTGTAGTCAACATTTTGAGTCAAGCTTTGCCGATTTTTGAGCAAGGTAGCAAAGCGGGAGACAGAAAGCATGAACAAGGGAATGAGTGGAGTGAGTCAGAGACCCACTTTCTCTCATGTTTGTTGGACCTCTCTAGCGAATTAACGTGTAACGCAAGCATTAACAAGCCAGCCACTATTATCATCATCCATAGCTAACTAACTCAACCGACTTTCATCTTTTCCTTCTTTGTTAATATTACAAACACACTTACTTGCATGCCAAGTATTCTAACAGGCATACATACATAAGTAGAACAACATCTCACTTTCAAATCTTATCATTCCAACTGAAAAACAAACTTGCAAGTTACACATTTTAACATGACCAACTACATTCTTTTATCAAAGGACTATCTTTAAAATAACTGTACATTAATGTATCTTCTTATCACTGATGGATGACCATTTATCAATAGCACTATTCTTCATATTTCTTTCATTTAAAAAAATTAAGTCGTTTTCTCGGTAAGTCAATGTTCCCGGGCCATTATTGCTTACTGAAACATTTCATATTCAAAGTAAAAATTCCTGACCTCGTTTGCCAAAACACAAACTTGTTTTTTATCATTCCAACAAGCTATCATTAGGTAAACTAAGTAGTGATAAAGTAAAAATCTCCAGAATGTAGTTGTACCAATACAGATGAAAGGGGTCCTTTTTGTGATAATTTACATAAGGTGGCTGTAAACTGACCGGACGGATCAGACTGACAAAGCATATTCAAAAGTTATATAAACAACATAAGAGAATAAAAGATTATACCGTTAGTAGCTCATCTTTTGCATTGCATGGTGTAATCTAAAGTCAAAGTATGTGGCTCTTAAATTTCTTGAAGGCTTTACCTCACACACACACACACACAAAAAGCGATGATGTGGTTGCCTACTCCTTTGGCCTCACTTGGTACATATTTGTATGAATTGCAAGAAGAGTGGTGTTGTTGATGTTTTTACAAAGCGTAATAATACAGCAGCGATGTATATGTGGTGCTACTTTGTTACACCAACGCTTTGTATGCTATAATATTTTAAGTAATCGTTTGAGTCGGTACCAGTCGCCACGATTCCTTCCACTGCTCCGCATCTCGTCTTCTGACTCCTGTGAGCTCACTTTGTGCCAGTAATTTTGTAAGCTGTATAATATACGAGAAAGAAAAGATCC
>JAQFZH010003424.1:0-13879 GCA_034695485.1 Entomobrya nivalis | reverse complement strand
GGCAGTAGTTTTTCTACTAGTATTTTTCGGCAATTTTCCCAGATACAAAAAGCCTTTCTGACATCTGCTCGGCTCCCTTATTTAAGTGGTGGGTTTTCATTTAAGTCGAGATGTAACTAGTCAGAACCAGAAATCGAATTGAACTGTTCAATACATATTGAATGCACTATTTTACTAGTTGACATGTGTGGTTTGTTTTGACTACTCAGATCGCTTGGTAACACACCAATTATAAATGGGTGTAGAGAACGTTATGTGTATTCTCTTGTAATGCTGCTCTTATCCAAATATTCCTTTTTGTAGATCTATTAGATTAATAGCATAACAATCCATTAATCTTTTTTCCATTCATTAATCTTTTTGTTCAACAAAAAAAAATTGTGCTGGGAACAGCATCGTTTTGAAAAAGGCCAACATCTTTAGATTATATTTTTTAGTATGAAGAACTACACAAAAACGGCGTGAGAATGGTTTACGAATAATTTTCCATTCAATGAATTCATATTAGTGCTTGCTTTTATTTAAGTCGTTATAAATAAGCATGATCTGAAATTGAACGCCTTTTTATTCAAAGTGCGTACAACTTTTTCAACGGCGATTTTCCACTTAACATGTGAAATATAGCATTTATGTACATATATATGTAAGGGATAATGAGCAAAAAGTTACCTGCATGGCTCTCTGGGAACAAAACGCTTCTGTAAAATATTACACAAGAAGAATATTATGCACCTTTGATTTATATGAATGCATGCTCTGGTAATTAATTAGCCATTTAAGTTTGTGTAAAATTACCAAATGTAAAAATGAACAAAAATAAATATTTCATCTAAATCAAAATTCTCTGAATTTTAACAAAACGGTTTAATTCAATTTCTAACCTTTATAAATCTGTAGTAGACCATGATGTAATAAATTAGTAATAAGTCCAATTGTTTTTAAAATCCTACCTAAAATATATTACATAGTGAAGGCAATAGGCATTTTGAATTGATTCAAGTAACTCCAATTGTAACGAACCTCAACTTGTCTGACTAGCAAGTATAAAAACAAATTCAACAATGAAGCTTGTTAGAGACACTACATTTCGCATGTTAAACATTTGCATTTCTGTGAATTCAGAGTCAGTTCAATATCGTATTATTGCTACATGTGGTACGTTCCATGTGAAATTGGTTTGGTGTCTGAATATAAATTCACAGTTTGAAATGAACTCAACAACGAGTACATTCATACACAGACATGTAAATACATATGCACTTGCATATAATGGTTCTATGAAAATGCATGCATATATACGTGTATTCGGAAACTTAAATACTGACTTGTTAAACATCTCATTTCAAAAGTACCCGAAAATACTCATACTTGTTTGTGAAATCTAACCCTTCGTTTAAAAACACATATTTAAACGACTCTAATAACAATCCGGTAAAAAGCGGTGCTAGAAAATGCTAAAAATTACTAGGACTCTACCGACGAGAAAACACCAGGCTAAAAATCAATTATAGCTACTAAATTGATACATTGCGTGTCACCGTACAGCATATTTCTTCTCATAATTGCTTTTTAATTTACTAATTTGGATATAGAGTAACAACAGCAAATGATCAAACATATTAGTAAATATTTCCTATTTACAAAACAAATATATTTAGAAGTATTTCTATGCATGTAAATTATATAGTCATGTAATTTCTAGAAAATATTGCCCAAAACTTAATAATAACCAGTAATATCCAACAGCCTAATCTTCTTTTCCACCAAACAACCGTCTGGACTATGCATCTTTATCTTTCCTTTTGTCAAATTTCAACATTTTACTTCAAACGCATACACATGCATATATATTAAGCTTCTATTTTTAGTAAATCCGCTGTCAAGACGAAATCAAAAAATAAAACTATTGCAAGCATTTTTTTTTACTTCTCCATTTTTACAATTTATTTACTACTGTATACTGTTAACACCCATTAGAAAAAGTGTATTTGTCGTACCAACTCAAATTATTACAGAAACGTATTACTAAAAAAATGATCTTCTTCTTCCTCCTATAAAACCATGAGCCAATTTTGTTCAACTCCATCAGTTAAATTTGAACAGTAGCCAGTTTCAGAACACTTAAAATTACACAAATTTTCCATTTCTCCTTAAAAGTTCACTCAAAACTTTAAAATGAAGCAAATTTGCAATTCCGTCTTTATTTTTGCTCTGGTTCTTCCCATTCTGGTGGTAGTGACAAACGCCGTGCCATATGTTCCTGAAATCGTTAACGTTCCTACAGTAAGTTTATCGATTGAAATTTGTTACTAAAAATAATTATAATCGTTTAAATTTACTACTTTGGTGTAACGTTTATGTTTTTGTGTTAACATTTTAAGATAAATATGTCAAATAATTGATTTTTTGCACTGATGACAATTTCAGTGTGGAGGTCAACGCTCATTGGGTGATTTATTGCCCTCCGATTTGATTAAGTCGACTTGCCCAACAATTTTGCCTTTACGATGTTGCGACAATAAGGCTCACATGTATAAATGTTGTGCTGATCTGACAGGATGTTTCGGAACTTATGAAGAATGTCCAACAATATTGTGAGGAACAACTAGTTTTTACAGGGTTCTGACTTTTGAACCAAATGAGACTCGATAGTTCTGTTATATTTGATTAATCTAAAATTGTAATTTTGTCAAATATTTGTGAAAATTTGACTAACATTTGTTTATATATTTTTTTTATTGCGTCGTTTTTGACAAACATCAGTATGAATTTTCAACAACATTTTAATTATTGTATTATTAACGAATCTTAATAAAATAATTTATAATAATAAATTTGTGTTTAACCATAGTTGTTATCTTATCAGTACAAAACTGGATGCCAATCAAAACATTAATTTTGGATCTTCCCCAATATTCATTAAAATCTTTAGAAAATTATTGTCATAATATCAGTTCTACAAGTTTCTCGTAAACGGCGGTAACAAAATGCTGAAAATTAATAGACTACCATCATCGAACTAAAGTTTAAAATAAATACATAATGCATACTACTACCCGCATTTCATAGCAAGCCTATTATCTTAAATAAAATCGTAATCGCAGTGTACTATTTATAATGTCAAAATTATATGCAGTTTGCACTTATCTGCGTTTTCCTTAAATGCCACTTCTGAACATTCTATAGTGTCAAAGAAAAAAAATCGTACTATTAAATTATTCTCTACTTCTTCTAAAAATTAACTTGCATTTTTTATTATTATCATTTTCCACACCAGAAGCACATGTTTATGAATACCCGATACTCCAGTTATGGGAAACTTTAAAAAATGTTCTTTTGTCAGAATAATTGAACATAAAATATTTTACTCCTTGAAGGCTTCACTTCAGTGTTATCTTTCACTGATGTAAATTGTTATGAAAAAACTAAAGTCTGAAGTTGAATCCCTTTATCCAACACGTTTACATTTCAACAGGTATAGCTTCGTAGCATAAAAAATGTACAGCATATACACATGTACACATATTTGAGGGATACTGGGCTACAAGTCACCTGCACTTCAAAGTGCTCAGAGAAAATATGCGCTGCAGTGTAAAAAATATGCATGAAGTTTATGGGCCTTCTCTTCATATGAATATGGTACATATGCCTAAATATCCTTTGGAATGTAGAAGAAATGAAGTTTTTGTCTGAACGTTTGTGTGTACTTATGTATGTACCGACGACGAGAAATGAACTGATAGCACAAAATATGTAACACATCATAAACAAAATGTGTATTCAAGTTGCTAGCAAAATACACTAGTCGGTTGGGAACTGAACTAATAAAACAAGGTTATTATCTCATGGTATGTAAATTGGTATTCACTTATTGGGTTTCATTGTCTAAAAATGCCCCACATTAAATGAATATACTTTTGTACTGTCAACAGTATGTTTTAAAATAATATGCAGGCATAAAAAACTTGTTACATTAAAGATTTCCAAATAAATTTGAAATAGCTTTTGTAAAAGTAACGGTTTTGATTTTTACCAAATTCCACAAAAAAAACTTTACTAATATTTTCACAATTTTTTTTGTAGAAGACGAGGCTTTGTGAAATTTGATTAATTGTGGAAAATGACAATAGAGGTATTCAGCAATAAATGGTATCACGTAAAAAAATTCAGATGTTTGGAATGAAAATGATCTACATTCAAATTAAAACATTCACAGAATTTACAATAACATATCATTCCATTGAAATCTGTGAAATAACAAGTATGAATAGAAACAATGTTCAAATTATATGCCCTTGTCTTGCTGAACTCTTAAAAGATATAAGTATTTGTGCTAATTGTGGTCTAGTTGGGATTGAAGTAATTCTATTTAAAACATTCCATCACAAGCATCAGTATTTTAACGAAAGCGCCATTAACTTCTGCCAATGTATTGCAATAAGTAATAAAATACATTTAAATAGTGAAGTGTGCATTTTTGGAGTAAAACGGAATGACTTCGTGATCAAAACTTGTTAACTCTTGTGTTCTGTTCTGTGAAAAAATTGTAATAAAGTTTAAATGCCAGACTATTAACTAAAATAAATACTGTTCTTTTCAAACATTTTTTACTACTTATTTGACAAAGTTTACGAATTTTACTTGCAGGTAAATATTAATTAATTTAAACTTCACCAACAACTTTATTTGCTACATTTACGATTTAATATAGTGCACTATTTTTTACAGAATTTTGTGAATGATCTTATATCACTTAAAGCAGTTTTTTTGTATATGTGACTTGTATAATGAATGAACACGAAAACAAAGTCGAAATACGGATCTGATTTGTGATTTATCCTAAAAACGTACATACTTTCCACCAACCCTTTTCTTCTTCTCCCCTGTTCCATTGCATTGTTGTTTTCTAAAAGCAAAAGTACTAAATACTTCTCTAAAGACCTTTTTAAAACCCACTATCAATTCATCATGGCATTCATTCAAAATTAAAATTCAGAAAAGTAAAGGCAAAGATAAAAGTCGTTTCTTTTTACCCCACCAACCAGTCCAGCAAATGGTTTAATGAACTGCCTCAAGTATTATCATTGTCTTAATTGTAAGTGTAACCATATTTCTGGTGGAACATTGGAAATATGACGAAGATTTAACATTGATCGTTAACATGAAATTTCTTTTAAACATGATGGTAGAGTAAGCCAAGATGAAACAGTTGTGAGCTAAATCAATACTAGAAATCATTCTCACGGTAAATATATCCAACTTGATATGTTATGCATAGTTTTAACAGCTAGAATTTTTATTTGTTGAACATTTTTAACTACAAATTAATGAACAGAATACGTCCAAAAAATAAATGCCAAGATTATTATTATATTCCACCGACCGTATTATAACCGTGGAAAATATGGATTGTGTATTTACAAGTCCAAATAAATTAGGTTACATAAAAATTTATGATAAAATTAAATATCAAAAATGGCCTAATTAAAAAAAATTAATTTTTTTTTTGATTAATTGCGTTTCAATTGGTTCACTCATTTCCGTTATTTGCATGGATTAGAACATTTATAAACTGCTGGACAACAAAGTTTTGTGACTTTATCTTTACAATCTTTGAAACAGCAAAACTGAGTTAGAACTCCGTTAAGTTTGCTTGAACTACATGGATTTGTACCCGTAAGTGGAATAGTGAGACTGTCATCTGGGTAGCACTAATTAAAAAAAAGATAAATTTTTTTTTTTTACTATATTGCCACTTTTTTAATGTGATCACTATTAATTTTTGCCAAGATGAATATTACGTTTTAACTCTGGATAATTTTAACTTACATCAGTTGGAGTGTTTATAGGCAGATCATCTGCGGTCACTAGGCTTAGACCAAAGATGAGGCAAAACCCGAGAAGAATGAAACGCGCCATCTTCCTGTCGTCAGTCGTCTTGGAAGGGAAGTTGTGTTGTTGAAGAATTGTTGTTTAGACGTCTTATGGACGGAATCAACTTGTGATGTGATGACAATTTGTTGAGTTGAAGTGAGTTTTTATAGGTGCCTTTCCCAAAGTATTCTTTATGTTGCAGATACACAAACTGAAAAAAACATCAGAATATGTACCTATAAAAATGTATTTTCACTTTACTAACTTTACTGTATGTTCGAAGGGGTACTGGGTGCACGTGTATACAAGTTTTTAAATGTATTGTTTCTTCATGTGAGCAAGTCTTGCACACAAATTACTAAGTTATATACACAAAGGTATACCACTTAACATTAAAGATATGTTAAAGAGAGAGATAAGTCACTTAGGTACCCCCAATTTTATTGAAAACTTTAGACCAGACCTTTCGTTTGTTGTCAGAATAAGTTTAACCAGAATAATAACAAGTTAATTCTTATGTATACGCTAACTGTCACCAACACAGGAAAAATTTGAAGACTTAAATAAATGTACATATGTAATGTACAATGTCCAACAATAATATATTTTTGCTCTTTTGCATGAGTTATATTACAAAGTCAACTATACAACTCAAACAAATAGATTTCTTTTGGGATTTTTCCAGTAAAGTTTTAAAGTGCGCTTTTGATCGATTCTGAATTTGACAAAAATTAAACTTGGTAAGCATACTGATATAAAAAAAAATTTCTAACAAACCACAAAATATTATGTATGCGTAAAAGTTTGATAATGAAGGCGTAAAAAGCTGAATTTTAAGCAAACAAGTAAACTGTAGTCTGTGCCAAAATAATTTTTCAATAACATCAGGCCAAAAGAATGAATCAAAATATGAATATCAGTTCTCTTATCAGGCTGATTAAACATTTGTATTTGCAACAAGTACGGATCTAACAGCAAAGGATTACCACGTGATTCACAAATGTATTAGTTAGGTTGCTGCTAAAATAGAAAAGTCGGTTGTGAACTGAACTCCTGATTAAAATGGGAGTTGTATTTTTATCCACTTCAGACGGCCACCAACAAAAAAAGGAATTAATATATCTTGTATACTGTCCATGTTAACTCGCATTTTTTAAGTTTTAGAAAATCAATTCTGAGGTAATTAAAATTAACAAGGGGAAATTTTTTTCTGGTGACTATTATAATTATAGAATCCATAATTTCTAATTTCAAGTGGACTCATCATTTTGTTTTTGTTGTATTAATCGGTAAAATCAGTCATTTTGGATGAGAAGTCGACAATTTACCATTAACTTCCCATGTTAATCTTTGACAGTTAATAACTTCATAAATATTGTATGTAATTAGTTAACATTTTCTGCTATGCAATCCGAAGATCACCCCAAATTAGTTCACAAAAAACATTTTACTGTTCAATGTTAAAATATTCCAGGCAGTGCAGTTTTTGCTATTTAAATTCAGAGGCAGCTCAATTTCCTGTTATTGCTACATGTAGCAATTTCTATGTGAAAATCCCGAAAATCGTTTGGTATCTCTGCACAAATTAGAACCTCACACAGAAAAAAGCACATTCATACACACACATGTATTTGATTTATCAAAATCTATGCATGTCCGTTGATTCCAAAACTTCAGTACCTATTACTAAGACATATCATTTCAAAACTAGCAAAAAAAAAGTGAAAAATTAAAAGCAAACTTTCATTCAAAAATGCATTTTTCCAAAATTTAATAACAATCCAGTAAAATGATGTTGTAGAAAATGCTAAAAACTATTAATTTGATAAAAACTTTTTAAAAAATCAGCGTAAAAATAAATTCCAGCTACCAAATTGGTTTATTGCATATCAAAATGCAACATATTTTTCAGCCATAATAATATTTTATTGTACTAATTTGGTACACTATTAACAGCAGCAAATGTTCAAACATATTAGTAAATATTTAGTATTCAGTAAAAAAATATCTCAGAGCATTTTGTATGCATGTGAATTGACTAGTCACATAATTTCTAGCAAAAAAGTCCCAAAAATAAATCACAACTAGTATTATACAACAGCCTAATCTTCTTTTACAACCACCAACTTTGTCTTGACTATTCATCTTTATCTTTCCTTTTTTTAACAATTTCCACATTTTACTTCAAACACGTATACATGCATACGTTAAGCTTTTATTTTTAGTAAATCCACTGCTAAGACGAGACCAAAAAAATAAACTATTGTATTCATTTATTTTTTATCTTACCTTTTTTACAATATATTTACTCTTTACTATTATATTACTGTTAAATCTCTCCCATCTTCGTTTTCCATCTATAAAACCATGAGTCGAACTGTTTAAACTCATCACTTCAATTTGAGCAGTAGCCAGTTTCAGAACACTTAAAATTACACAAATTTTCCATTTCTGCTGAAAAACTCACTTAACATTTTAAAATGAAGCAAATTTACAGTTCCGTATTTATTTTTGCTCTGGTCCTTCCCATCCTGGTGGTAGTGACCAACGCAGTGCCATTTGTTCCTGAAATCGTTAAAGTTCCTACAGTAAGTTTTATCCATTGAAATCTGTTACTAAAAATAATTATAATCGTTTAAATCTATTACTTTGATATAACATTTATGTTTTTTGTGTTAATATTTTAAACTAAATACGTAAACTAATTTTTTTTGCACTGATTATAATTTCAGTGTGGAGGTCAACGCTCATTGGGGGATTTATTGCCCTCCGATTTGATTAAGTCGACTTGCCCAACAATTCTGCCTGTAAGATGTTGCGACAATAAGGCTCACATGTATAAATGTTGTGCTGATCTGACAGGATGTTTTAACACTTACGAACAATGTCCAACAATATTGTGAGGAACAACGGTTTATTAACAGGGTAGTGACCTTTGAACCAAATGAGTTTGGCTAATTCTGTTAGAATTCAATAAATCAAAATAGTAATATTGTCAACTTTCTTAAATAAAAAAAATATTTTGCAATAATTTCATTTTTTTAGTTGTTTTTGATCAAGGTAAATATTCATTTTTAATAATATTTTAATTAATGCTTTTCTAATAAATCCTAATTAAATAATTTAAATACTTTACCACATTTTTTTAAAAATAAAGTTGAGTGAAAACATTGCTCGTATCTTAGCAGTACAACACTGAATGAAAAAAATATTTGGATCGGGTGCGATACTCATTTAAATCATTAAATAATCATTGTCACAATTTTGTTTCTCGTAAGCGGGAGTAATTAAAAGCCAGAAAATTCATGGACTGCCATCATCAAAATAAAGTATTAAATAAATAAATTAAAGCATAGAAAATTTGCATTTGTCAAATTACTCAAATTTCATAATAAGCCTGCTATCCTAAATAACATCGTAACGGCAGGATACTATTAATTATTACCCCGTGAAAATCATATTTAATTTGCATACATCTGTTTTTTTTCTAAAACGCTACAAAAGTATTGAAGAAAAATTTGGAATGCTGTACTATTTGCCATAAAATAATTTTTTAAGTATTATCTTTTAACAAAACATTTTCCAACCAAGAGACAACATTACTCGAATATGTTAAAGCTACATTAACAACGGGATAAATATGTAGGGGATTAGCAGGATAAGGCACTTGTTTTATGTATAGGTATGTTAATACACGATATTACATCTATGGGAAGTTTTACAAAACATACTATGGACTTAATAGTTAAACATAAAAATATTTCTTGCCTTGAATGCTTCACTTCAATGGTCTCTTTTTGCTTATGTAAGCCATTATGCGAACACAACACAAAAGGACCTGAACGACATAATCGCTCACAACATATCTGTGGCTATTCCTTCTGAGCATTTGAAACTTAAACCCATTTGTACAAATATGTTGGAGGGATAATGAGCAAAAATACCATTGTCATGAATATCTTTTAATATAATGTGCAAGCATAAAAAACTTGCTAGATAGAAGATTTCCAAATGATTTTTAAGAAGCTCTGCAAAAGTAAGTCCTTTATCTACACTTTTAAAACCAATATAAGAAAACAGCAATTTTAAGGTCCACGATCATTAAATTTATTTGTGTGTATGCGTAAGGTATATTTGGGTAAAGTATGCATGTCGATTAACACTTGCTACACACTTGTGTACACTTGAAATTCTTATCTGTATTCAGAATAGTCTTTATTAGATAACTGGTAAGCTCACCTTACACTGGTTGCTTTCCACACAGACAACCCTTATGCATTAATATTCATAGAGAATGTTATTTTGAGAGTTTGCATACTGATGATGCATTCATCAAAAAAAAAATCACGCGATTATTGAATCCTTTTTTAGGTTGTCTGCTTGATTGTAGACTAAACAATAGGAATATATACAATTATCACGTGATGTGCACACGTATTTATTTATTATTATTCCGCATCTCAATATTCCCCATACGAATTTTATTTAAATAAATTTGGAACGGATTTTGTGGAGCAACGATTTTAATTTTATGAATTTATAAAAAAGTATCTAAGTACTTTATTCTGTAAACGAATGAACTCTGTTATGATATGTGATGCAGTGATGATTAGAAATGCACTGTCTGCGGTTATTAAGCAGAATTTATGCTCAGTTAAATAAATGCGTTATAATATCTGTGACATCAAAATAGTGTTAAACATTACTTAAGTAATAGTAATAATTACTTAAGACAACTGTATTTTGAAAGTGCTCATATAAAATAGAAAATGTGTCCATGTACCTTCCATATTACATGGGTACGTGTTTAATACATATTTACATAAGTATAAATGCACCTAATATACTTCATTTCCTTCAAATACCAAATACAAAAATAAGACACGCAGTTGTAATAAAATCATTATGCACTTGACTTTATTCATGAAATTTTATATTGAGTATTTAGCCTAAGAATGTAAGCATGAAAATATTTATACTGTACATTCCAGCAAATCAATGTCTATCATAAATGAAGTGAATAAAATATTATTGAATGTGATAAAAACATTAACTTACAAAACTAAAAACTATATTAATTGTGTTATGTAAAATATATACAAACATTTTTATTTATCATATTTATAATTAAACAAACCCAAACAAAAAAAGTGTGGCCAATAAAAGTTTGTTACAAACCAGAATGGTACTTTTTAAGGTTACTGCATTGCTGATTCCTTTACGGTGGTTTGACTGTAAGCAAAGTAAATCAAAATATATTTTTATGTCTGACAATTAAACATATGTATATTTTCTGTGGTCAGTTAATATAACAGTAAATTTATTTTGTAGATGTTATTATAAAACACGTATGTTCATTTTATAAAATTAAGTTCATCATTATTTGCCAGTGTGTCCTTCCATTAAAAAACTGTACATAGAGTTACACTTCGTACACAGGTATTTGGGATTTTATGTTGACAATTCGATCTTTTGGGTCTTTGATGTCATTTTTAATCTGTCAACGATAATATTCAACAATCTCATACAAACCAAAGATAACAAATTCCACCAAAAACATTTATTTTAAACGAAATACCTCTAAGCCATACAAAGGTTATCTGATAATTAACGCTGAAATAAAACTTAGCCCATAAATTAACCCCATGTAACAATAATAATGTCTATTATGTTTTGCAATCAAAAAGGTAAAAACATATAATCTAATCAACTCCATTGTTGACTTTGTAACAATGCAGTTTTTTACTAGAAACTTTACAGCTACAAATATGCATTATAATTCAACCCACTGCATTACAACAATAATATATTAATTACTCGAGTTTCCCTTTGCCCATTGTTCAAAAGAGATCCACATAATTATTCTGATGATACAACCACTTTGGATGTTTTCATTAGTGTCATATTTATATGTTAACACCGTTAGATATACTCAATTACTATATTATGCATGCTCGTGTATATTTGTTATTCATTATCGCAATTAACACCAATATTAATACATTTTCATGAATATCGATTACGTAGGTAGCGTAATCGGTTATCCTTTTAAATCAGCCAATAAAAGAGTCAGTATTGCTGCAAAGGCATACCAAATTCCACAGGAAAAATAATTCATCATGAAAGTTGTACTAGCATCAGTTATTATTGGAGCCGTAGCTCTATTCAGCGTTTACCAGGAAACTGTAGCTCAGGACTGCAATGGACGTAAGCTTGCTACGCCATATATTAATCCTAACTTCTCAATTACAATTTTAACTTGATATTTTTTGGGGTAATTTTAGACGTCGTCTGGGTATTAAACGTTTGTCCCCATGGAGAAGGCTGGGAATGTTGGAGGCACGGACAGAAACGTGATGTAAACTGCCCCGAAAAGGGATGGGGTAACTACACTGATTTCGCAAATACCCGGGGTTTTGGCTGGTGTCACTGTTGTGGAAGATGTCGCGTCCCTGAAAATCTTTACGCTTAAAAATAAATAAATAAATCGACCAATTACCCAAAACTACTATATTCTCTGTTAATTATTTTTTATTAACTGTTATAGCCCATTGAAATATAAATGCAATTAAATTTTTGTTTTCTGTTGAAAAATTAAGTAATGAGCTCGCATACCAAAAAATAATAATTATTTTGATAATGTAGCCATGGTAACAGGTAACCATGCTAATATTATACATAGTGTTTGTAGCAGTAGCTCTGCCAATATTGGTTGGCTTAGAAACACAAAATGTGATAAGATGGATACAAGCTTCTTATTACAGGGGAAATTTATTGGTCCCCGCGGGATACGAAATGGGGCAAAGTGGAACATACCAAAATTATTTTGTTGCGAGGGTGAAAAATTCGACCAATTGGATTCCAGGAAAATATTGTCATGAAATTCCGGGAAGATGCTGGGTTGGTGTAAATGGAAAACAGTGGGAAAAACCGGAAGAGGATTGCGAGGTACATTTTCCATTAAATATTTTAAAATATTTTCCATGGCAACCGAACAAATTATTTTAAAAAAATATTATTATTATTCCTCCAGCTATTAATTTTTCCTAAAGGAACAACAAGCTGGATAAATTACTTCAGTAACTCAACAAACTCAACTTTACCAAATGGCATAATGATTCGTGGAGGCATTTACCATGGCAACCAAGAAAAGACCTCGGCATCAACGGTATATCCTTTATACACATGCCGGGCTAGGAGACAGGGACAACTGTTGCTAGGGAGACTAAGCTTAAATTACTTGAAAAAGAAGCCAATTTGCTATACAACATATAGTAATCCAATTAAAATATTATTCCTACATTTATTTGGTTACCATAGCGACCGTATTTTTTAAATTGATTTTTTTTGGTATATAGATGGAATGGAATACAAGGATCATGATTTCGAGGTACTAACAACCAATTATATGACAAGGGTAACCAAGACGATAATTCAGGATTAATTCTTTTCAAATTTTCAAACAATGAATTGAATAAAAACTATAAATCAATTGTGTCAACTTGTCGACCTTCTATAATTTCTTTGTGATTTTTTTTGTTTTTAATTTCCTTTTGTTGTCAAGGCAACTTGTACTATTTTAATGGTCAAATAACGCACCGTATTTTTAAGCTAATCAAACATGATTTTACAGTTGCCATGGAAATACCAAATATATACAGGTTAACAGTATTCGTAACCTTAACATGGTTGGTCTTATTGGTGCATTTTGTAAAGTCATCGTCATGGCTACCAAGTGACGAATTCGTGGAAGTGAGTCCGGAAGAAGAAGAATCTTGTGAAATGGGGACAAGATACAAAAGGGATATTTTAGGTTGCCATATAAACCATTATACAAAATATCTTTAGACTTCCGAAGTATCTTATTTTCTAATAACCTTATTTTTTGTGTCCATGGTTACCAGGAATATTTTCAAACAAACGACACGCAAAACGGAGCGTTCATCTAGCCGCTAATGTTCAAAAAGACCAGGTGACCCCACCACCACCATTTCCATTAGCAACA
>JAQFZH010003423.1:0-13879 GCA_034695485.1 Entomobrya nivalis | reverse complement strand
AGCGAAAAAAATAAGAGTAAGAAAATTTAGGTCTAGGGGGCATTAAGATACATATACTTGAGTTGCCCGCATTAGTTTGCACACTGGTTTGGTGGGTCTAAGAGTTCCAGTTCCAGCAACACAAAACATAAAGGTATGCGAATGGGTTCTCTGGTAATTCCTTATGAAACTAAACTCATGGAAATGAAATGAATGAATGAAATTAAGACATCTAATATTTACTTTTGACTCAATATAAAATGTAAATAAATGTATCGTCTTGACTGACTATGAGTATACTTCTTCTAGATAGGCTATTTGTATTCTTTTCTGATTCTATTCTATTCTGCAATATCACAGCAATGAAACTTTTGCAGAAAATGCAGAAGTAAAAAAAAGACCTTGGGAATAGATTAGGAAATCTGCGATTTTATTTACTTACCTCTTGAAGCTCAATTTCCACTTGTTGAGAGGAAGAAGCTCCACGGAGCCATCGGATGGCATTGGATGCATCAGAATGCTTTCCTTGTTCTACCAAATATGTGGGCGATTCTGGGACGAAACACATCAGCATGTAGAAAACAGGCAAAAGTAGTGCACACGAGACAGCTTGCCATTCCCACGAAACAAATGTTCCAATGACAAATCTAAAAAAGAAGTAATGTAATGTTATTCCACAATGCTTTTTATACGTGTTTTGAATTTTTTACCAATTGTTCATCCCACACAAACTCATCTAGTACTTTGCTTTTGTCATACTTTTATAACATAACATAAATACAATATAGGACAATAGGAAAATCCCAGATAAAAAGAAATATATCTAGCATGAAAGTTGGGAATTATAATGATGTTTGAGTATTCTATAACTGTCAACAATATGAACAAGCTATATTACATGCTATTTAACGCACACAAACACCACATCATCATCGATAGCAAACATGATGAGTGATTGTACTAGTACTATACCTAGTGTATCAAAGAAATAATGTCACACAGCGATTTGCGTGGAACGCGACGCGACTACCTTACATGTAGAGAATTCCAACGGTGATCATCATGTCGAATCCAGAAGCTAGCATTCCGCGTATGTTTGCAGATGCTGTTTCTGTAACGTACACTGGGATTGCTATTGAGCCACCACCTCCACAAAATCCTACACAGATAAAAAGAAAAACAAGGACTTTGTAAAGTAATTTTGCTTTATCTAGCACATATCATGTTGATATACATAGAGAAGGAAAAAAAAGAAGACCATGTAAACCAAAGTGGGAATATGACAAAATTTATAGTTTCTAATATAGTGGTATTCATAAATCAAGAGCCGTTACATAACACAGTGGACAAATTTTTGGATGATATATAGAAGGATATGTATGACCACATGAAAGATGCTTTATATATTCTAAAATAAAATGGGTATGATCTAGTTTCTGGCGCTGGAATGTAAATACAATGTCCACTAATTTTTTTCTAGGACATTTTGTTTCAAGCATCCACCAACCAGATGTAAGCTAATTTATCACTTTCATGTTGGGGTAATGGGGTATGTAAGTCATGGGAAATAAATTCAAGAGAGTGAAAGCTGCTGAGATGGATTGGGATTTGGGGAAAGCTATTCCCTGGGGTAAAGTGAAGCACTATACAAAGGACTACGCAGCTAGTCCGTGGATTCGTTCTTGTGTACGTGTACCTGTTACATTTATAGAGATAATATTTCAGTTTCTATTTCTAAAGTGATAGCTATAAAGTCATGTTGAGTGTTTGATTGTATGTTAAAGAGAAAAAATAGTGTTTACTTTATACTACGTATATATTAGTTTTGAAGTTAGTGTAATATATTTTTCAACTTCTTAATTTACTAAAATATGCTCCTAATGTATGCAAACTGGGTAGTTAGAATTAATATACTTTTAATGTTCCCTGTTCCACAAGCAATACATCATATGTTGGTTTAACTTCCACTATGTTGACATGCTACTCAAAAGGGATCCATGTCAGAAATCGGGCACAATTTTAATAATGCTTGAGGTTATCACAAACCCATTTCTACAGGAAAAAAATTCATTTTTTCCCTTGTAACCCTGCAAGTGTTATTTTTTAACTTCAAGGCTGCCTGTCAATACTATTTCACACAAAAATACATGCATGCTTCAATATCAGGAAATTCTTTTTAAACGAAGTTGAGAATTAATGTAATGTATCCTTTTGATGTCAAAATGATAAATGCGTATTGTGAAGTTGAAAAGTTAGCTTTTCTTCTTTATTGCAAACTTTAATAACGCTTTATTAAACTACATCCCATCACCATGCATTAAAACTTCAGCCAAGTATCAGCATAAATAGTGTACTCCGCCCACTCAAGTACGATTTCTACCGAAGTTTTCAATTACTACAATTTATTCCCTTTTTGTATACTTAAAGTAGTAATAATTTGTTAGTAAATTGCAATTTGGCGAAACTGTAATTGTAACATTGACAAGTCTAGATTTCGCCTCGTGCAAAAAAATCTTAAGAATGAAAAACGAAAATTAGGTTAGATTGCATTTCAAAGCTTGTGGATTCTAAACTTGAAGCCTTTTCGTTGGAAAAAACTGTTGCTGTTGTTTGAAATTTGGTTTATGTGCACAATTGTTAATAGTGCTTTGCTTGCAAATGATTTTCAAAAAGGCAGGGCATAAGCATGCTATACAGTTTCACTTGAAAAGTGTTATGTCGTCTGCGTCTCGCTCGGCTTTTTGGCGTCATCAACATCATCAGCCACAAAAGACATTTGAACTTCGAGTGAGAGTCAGTAGGATAGCATGCGATAAAAACAATTTGCATCATCAGCATCATAAAACAAATATTATGCCATGGCTTGAGAGAGAAAGAGGTACTGATACCACCACATTATTACCCAGTCAGTGCCCGTATTACTACAGCTATTACTACACAAACTGGTTTTGTGGTTGCTTGGTGTGCCATGCGATTCCTTCTCAAAAGGAAAGCATCATCAACATCATCTATTTCCACTTTTTACTTTTACAGCGTCCTTTCACCTTTCCCTACTTAACGTACTGCATAAACTCTTATAACATTATTAATGTGTGTGTGTGTTAGTAGCTCATTTTCGCTTATATCGCAGCAGTGGTTTTGTCGAATGACATATGTGAAAGTGATCACAGGTGACAGAAAAGATACGCTACTTTCATGTTAGAAATGCCTCAACCATTTGTTACTTATATGGACGTAATAAACCACATAGTAAGCACTATGGGCAATATGTATTGTACGTGCTGTGTATTATAAACTTATAAACCTGCGAGAATGGTGGTTCATTAGTAATTTCCATTCTCTAAGGAAGCATTCTCTGTTGATATGTTTTTTACCCTCAAACAAATTGTGATATGAGGATATTATATAAAGTAGGTTTCTTAAGTAGCGAATATAAACTCACTCATGCAAGAAAATCAAAAATTCTCACTACGAACATTATTGAAAATCATTGAAGCTATTCTTATAAGAAAAAGTATAATAATATATTTTTTAAATGCACATTTTTGCCATAAAGTAGTCTGCTTTATACACCGCACCGCCCGCCGCCCACCCAGACATCAGCTCTATAGTCTTTTAGTACGTAGATTATGATTGCCACTATTTTTAATGGCACATTATTTCAGACACTTTAAAAGTACGTCTTCGCTCTTGGGGAAAGTTGCAAAATGCAATAACTTTAAGCGACACTCTATCCCTTTTCCGTAGACGCTCCCATGTTTTCCCACGTTCATATTCACATTTGTCGTGTCTTTCTTGCCTTGAAAAAGCCAGGAACATTACTTCGAGTAGAAGAGTACAACCGAAGGGTTCTCAGAGCCCAGGGAAAACTGAATAACAAGTTCTCAAACTATGATCAGTAATAGGATAAGGATGTTGTGCTGTAGATTTCTTGCTTTATTTCCGTGTAGGCGTTTTGGGATGCTTTATTTCTTAAGTTATATAATATTGCGTGTGTGTATTAATAGACATAACTTGAACCAACAAATTTCCCCATTTTCAAAATTAGAAATAATATAAATTCCTCACATCATACAATAAAAAACAATACCACGACCATGGTTGATTATTGTCTATTTTCAAATAATAAGCAGTGAAAATAAGGAAAGAAAGTCTAAAGACATCTATTTTCTTTCAATTCATTCAACACTTATTCAAGTCATTTCAAACTAGATGAAATACATCGAAGCAAGTGTAAATATAAGGGAAAATGGATGAATTATTGGGTATATGATCCAAGAAAATAAAATATGTACTTGTATGTTTATATACTTATGTTTTCTGATCGAACTTTTACCCCATGTTATTAATGTACTAAATATGATGCTAAAAAAAGTTGAATATAAAGTAAGCCTTGTTATCATAAAGTAACCAACCTACCCGTAAGAAATCTTCCGAAATAAATCATCGAGATATTTTGAGCCAGAGTGATGAGCACCCAGCCACCAAGAAAGGGCGCAGTCAGTAGAAGCAAACATTTTTTCCTTCCCAATCTTTCAATAGCATAGCCGACTATCGGGCATGCAGATGCTGCTCCCAACTGAAATGATTTATAATACATATATTCCTTTGTAAATATACAACCCTTCATGTTATGTACTATAGAGGCACAATAAATACTTGCTACACATAGTTCACTACAAGCTTTTACATTACATGCATGTATACTTATATTTTACATAGTGCATCAAGAAGTGATATCATTCAATGATCATTACCCGCGTTGCGTTCTCGTTCTCATGTATTAGAACAAGCTTTCTTCTTTCCAAAAAATATTTTTCGGTAATTTACTACCGATTATGTAGGTTTTTTTCCTCAGGCACATATACATATGTAAATATGCAAGCATGACTAGCATGAGCATGAAGCTCATGATATTATGTATGAAGTGGAAGAAGGATAATCGAGAATCGAGACGTGATATCCTTACACCCACGCACAAAGTGTTCTCAAATTGCAGATATCTGTATAGTACCCTCTCTACTTTTTATTTTATTTTGTTCTTACCAGAGATAGAGTGCTAATCCAAGTTTCTTCATTTGTTGTAATTTCGCCCACCGACTTTCTTTCTCGCAGATCAGGCAAAGCTGGACTAGAAAGATTAAAAGTAATATTAATATGCAAAGTTGTATTGTAGGTAATACTTCAGCAAAGAGAGTGGTGGTGCCTCAATTAGGAGCTCTAACGATAATGCTAGAAAATGAAATATTTCATGTCTTGGGAGGAAACGTTATGTGCTCTGAGTTCAATATGTTAACGATGAGAGAGCCAAGTACCTTGTCCAGGACATCACTGTTCCAAGGCACGCTGCTCCAAAGTTTGCTACGAATATAAAGGTAAACAAAAAATACTAATTATTCTGGCAAAATTAAAACTTCCACATTTAATTTCAAAGATCTTTTGTATTTGTAATAATAACGCCTTGTAAGCAAAAAGAAAAGTGCATATACATATAACCATTATACTGCTTTTCACTTAACGCTTCCCTTTAAAACATTTTCGAAGAAAATAATACAAAAAACTCTCTAAAACAACAAGTAAAACCAACATCTATGCCACAACTTTCTTTTTATTTAAAAATTCAAAGATCAAGCAAAAAAGTTACCTGCAAATGCAGCAAAAAACTGACGAGAATAACGCCCTTTGAATTCCTCACTTTCATTATTTGCTGCTTTCTTCTTGCCTTTATTGCTTTCATCCTCATCATCGCCATCAAGTTTGCTTGCTTTGAACGATATTGAAGAACAAGGAGGAGAAGAGGAAGGTAGACACTGTCTAGTTGTTGAAACTGACTTGGCATCTGAAGAAAGAAGCAAAGAAAGGGAAACTTTTTGAATCACCATTTGGTTGAAATGATGGCACTTCTCTCTCCGGAGTTTTATCACCCATAGAATCATCATCTCTAATGGTCTCATTAACTGCGGAACCACTTTCACCCTTTGTCAGAAGAATGTTACTTCTTTTGAAATTTGAATCCATACCATTCTTATTTCCCAAGTCGTCATCAGAAGGAGCGGTAACAGAAATGGTACAATCCTTCCAGCCATCATCCACATCCCCATATCTTTCACTTTGACTCACAGAAGAAACAACACGTGTGGGCAATGTCCCGTTGTCATTTATTGCCCCACTTTTCCCAGCATCATTCCATTCAGATCTGCTCCCCTCTTCATTCTCTTTATTTGTCAAGGCTGCACCTCCGGTTTGGTCCAAAGTGGCTGTAGTTTTCATATTTCACATTAAATTGCCTTCTTGTTATCTATTACCAACCCAAGTTTTATTGAGTAAAACCAGACTTTTTATTATTCCTAAATCCCTAATATTAGTATTACACATACACACATCTACTATTACTGATGCATGTATTCCTTCAAATTTATTCCACACTTTCAATATATTATTTTGATATAGATGAGAAAACTGTTTTACTTCATAAATTTACATGAAGTTAAGTAAGAAATATGAGTATAAGGTTATTACATGCAAAACTGTCGCCCAGAAGACAAATACGCTCCTCTGACGCCAACGGGCATTTAGCTTTAGTCGATGAATTGAATTTCTCCGAGTTGCTCCATCCAGAATAAAATACGTGGAATGCAGTTGTAACCGATATCGTGTCATGGTTAATCCTGTCATTACTATTTTGGTTATACGAATATGAAGACGGGTCTAGAAGATGTAAAGAAGTTGTAGAGGAACTGTGTGATTTAGAAACAAGGTTATTCATTTTAGTACTGAATAAATTTATTTTAAAGACAGCACAGAATAATTTCACAATTCCATTCAGATGTCAGTTAAAAAGTATGTAAGTATAAAGCAATATCTATGAATTATATGCTCAAACCAATATCTTCAGAAAAGCTTTAAATTTCAATCGACAACTACATACGCATAATACATGCAAATACAATATTACTGTTAGACACGTCAAAGTTGGTTGCTTATACATGATAATTTACAATTTAAAAACTAACTTGTGGATATTTGACGAAAGTGGCCTTGACGCTTCCATGAAATTTTATGATTGGGCTGTCTGCAGAATATGTTATGATGAGTTAGATTACGAAAGCGACCCAGCTCATATCCTATTCCCACGGATGAACTATTTCATGGCCACTAAGTTAGTTCACAACAAAGCGTGATGATGGTAACAATATGTAGCAGCTATTATATTGCAGTGAACCCCAAAAGCAAATGTTTTACCTTTGAAAACAGACACAGTGACCAATGGTTAAATTTTTAACATAATTTAAATGTTAATGTTTGAGAAAGTTGATGAGCAAGAAGACTACCTTAATTTCATGAATACTATTGATGGCATGGACATGGATGATTGGGAATGATTCAAATGCTTATGTGAATAACCATTCGGTTGGATTTAGAAAGGTAGCTTAACTGTTAATTGAGAAAAAGGTTAAGCCTTATAAACATTTATTTGTATACTTTGGTTTATGCTCTGTACAAAGTTATGAAAACCTGAAATATTATTGATCCTTCTCACATCCAAACATTAATGATGCATGTCATGTATGAGTACAGAAAAGAAATATGCATGTTAAAAACTTAAACAGTAAGGTACGTTTATGCTAATAGTAAGTTATATTATTTGTCTTGTCTATTAAGAGTAATTTGACCAGGTGCAAAAGTCAAGTAACCAATAATTTGTATTAATTTAAAGTAAAATGTGAAACAGATAGGTCATTAAGGAAATCCATTACGCTGTTAGCAGTTACATAAATTTAACATTCCGTTAGGTAGCAACTGGCAATAAGGGTTAAGTAAATTATTTGATTTACATGCATGCATGTAATATGGCACATCGAATTGCTCAATTTTGGACGTCCATAAGTTGTATTGCTCCAGAGCATCGTGCATTATTCTCGCTGCGATCTTACATAATTTCCGTAATGGAATTTGTCTACTGAATATTGCACCACTTCATTGTTATTCCAGGATAATTCTATATTTTCCACAGTTTGCGGCTATTTATACTACTAAACGATTACAAATACTCTTTAAGCCTGCCTGAAGTGAATTTACGAAATGCTTTTAAAATGACATAACTTACTGATCAATCAACTATCAACATTTTCAAATCAAAGCAAAAATATTTTGATATAATCAACTTACTTTTACCGTCCTTCATTTCTCCGATCTCAAATTTATACTAGAAAATTATATTAGTTCACTACACTAACACGGGCTATAACTATAACTAACTTTATAAACAACTATTTATTACGTACATACTATGCACTACACAAAATTGTTTTTGAACGGGAAATAACGGAGTAATAAATACACGCCACTTTGTTTTGGAATGGGAAATGTCACCACAACACTGCTTTCACTTGGACGGCTGTATTTTCACCAGCTGAGCGAACAAGGCCGTGAGAGTTTCCAAAACACGATTCGCAGTAGCCGCCAAGTTGATGTTGTCGGAACGGGAAACTTTTCCGACCCTGAAAAACTCGCTTTTACTCCAATGATAGCATCATCGGCTGACTTGTTAGGCTTAATACTGTGTAGTTTTGTAACGAATAGTTTGCCTACTTACTTTTATACTGCATTCATTCCGTATTCCGATACACTTTCTTCTGCCCTTGATAGTAAAAGGTGAGTTGTAAGTACATTCAAGTTGTATTCTCAAGAGAACGTCCTTCAAACAATTTTTCTTTTTAAAGGTATGGGGCAAAGTGAGAATAATGTACTTTTATCAATTGAACTGTCACTTATTGGTTTGTTTTTAAACTAAAACTATTTTAGCAAATGTAGACCAAACCAAAACTTTGAACTATACGAATTGAAAGAATTATTATGAAGTTAGTCATTACTACTAAAGATTGTCTAAGATTGTTTTTTTTTTCGTTTCTTTGAAATACTTTCTAGTTAGTCCATATTCGTTCAAAAGGAATCCAATTTTATTAGGCTAGAGGAAACAGGGATCATAAAAGTTGTATGTGGAAATGTGCAAAACGAGTTTGTAGCTTTTTCTGAGAAAAAGTGTGATTCACAGCTGGCTAGTACTTCGTAGTAAGACACGCGCCTTCACATCTGCATACTTCTCCCTTGTTAGATGCAGACTTTGTTTACTATGCTACTTAGTAAAAAATACACTTCAACGCAAATGAATTTATAAGCATGTGTGCATATTTGAAGGGACTTAAATGAACTTTATAAAAAATAGAACTGCAAATATCATTCGTACAGGAAATTACCAACACATCACAAACCATCATGCACAATACAATATTTTTATGATGAGATCAAACAGACATTTCTTGTTACTGATTGTATGCCTTTTTCTGTCTAGTGTCTAGGGTCATCTAGGTACTCAAACAGTTATAGATGCTTTTTTACATAAGAATTAGAAATGATTAAAAAATCCATCCATTAAATTGAGTAAATATTTCATTATGCATTCAAGAATATTGAACAGGTAAGGTGTGTGTCGTTTATTAATGTTTTTATGATTTAAATAAGAAGCTGAACATTAAGAAAGTCAATCACGTGGTAATTATTTTTGTTTTTATTATTAGATCACATCAGAAATCACATTCAATTCGAAATTTTACAGTTTAACTTTCCTATGCTTGTAAGTTCTCCCCAAAATTAAGAATTTATCCTTCCTCTTACAAACAAATTCTACTTACTATAAATGCAACTCAAGCACAGTTGAAAGTATTTATAAATATTATCGATCACAAAATTCACTTATTGATCTATCTACCGTCTACCAATTTCCACTACGACAAACAATGCGATTAGCGTATGATAAAATGACAATGAGGTACAAAAACGACTTCTATACATTGAAATAAGCAAGAAATACAATATAACTATACTTTGCAAAGAGTTGTTAAATGTATATTTTTAATTAAAAGGTAACCAGAAACCACTGCATCTGATGATGATGGTGGTCATAATTCCACTACAGGTATAATATACATGTAACCACCTTGCTGACTACATTTTGGCATGGATAAAATCTTATTCTATCCAGTAATAATCGAATAATTTGCGATATACGTAATTAAAGTTATATTAAAATGCAATAGTTTTTTTAAATATAAAAAGTCAGGAAAATTATCTGGTACATTATTATAATAATGTACACTAGTATATATATTGTACACACACAGACTATATACTATACAGTTACATAACCAACTCTAGAACACAACTCAACTTTCTACGTGCTTATCACTTTCACTGTAATATCGAAACAGTACCTTCATTTTGCGACTAGCAATTCGTAAAAATTTACGTGAAACATTTTTGTCGTATGGTCATATTATCTTAAATTCCAAGGACATTTAATATATTTGAATGGAGGGTTAATTTGTTACATACTTACGATAAGCATTTTAAAATTTACAAAGTATTTAAACAGGTTCTTTTTTGCTAAGCATAAACAGACATACAGTAAATCAAATCAAAAACCTGTGAAATCTACGTGAATTTTTTTATACTGTTTACCTCCCTTTTATGTTTATTCATGTAATTCCTAACGCACATAACGATATAACAGCAATATTGTTTAGAATGCTGATTGATTGGTCATATAATTTGTACACTGGTTACAAAACGAATACAGGAAACATGAGAATACAAATGCGTGTGTGCATTTCATTTTGTGTTTATAAATAGCCGAAAAGCTTCTACTTAATCCTACTTAATAACGTGCCTATCACTGTCCTAATTTCATTGATAAAACTTATAGTGTTGCGTTGTATAGAATGGACATATATACTGAACTTGCAAGCGGGCAACGAAATACGAAATATTAGTTTTCTTTCACAGAAGTAATAATACAAAAAACTTGGTACTTTCTGCAAATAAAAGGGACGAATTCTGTAAAGGTTGAAAGTGCTCTCTCTATTGTACATATAGTAAGTAATGGAATAAGTTTTTTTGGAGCAAACTGGCCAATTGATATTTTATCGTTTCTTTTTTTTATGGCAAACTAAATTAACTGATCGATTTTCCCAAATATAAAGGATTTTTTTGTCGAAAAAGTATACAATTTAAAGAAAAAACCTTGAAAGTTTTTCAGTATGGCACATGGCGGTTGAGTTAGAAAGCAATTTTATTCTTTCCTTTCTACGTTGGCAAAAAATCATACAGTTTTCTTCTTTAATTTACTCACACTCATAATCATAACTTTTAGCGATCATATCAAAATGCAATAGTAGCGTAACATAATAATAAATATGTAACATTTTTTAAGTTACATAAATTAAAACATTAAAATAAAAATGCGTTTTATCCAAGTAGTTACAAATTTCCTCCTAAAACTTAAATGTATCAGTATACACAAGGAGTGTAGTACATATGACATGTATAAATCAAGCAGAAAATTAAATGAATATAATGTACCAATAATTAAAAAATTGGTAGCAATCTACATTATTACATAAGATTATCACAAAATAGTCAACAATGCACTAAAGTTTATGCAATAAATATAAGCATAAATTATTTTTTCGTATTTCTAATATTACATGCAGACGATGATTACATCTGAACTTGAACCAGTACCTGGGGACTTCCATTTCAATCGTATCATCTCAGTCAATACATACTTGGCGGTGAGACGAAGAAAATTTGTTTTAAACTTAAGTTTATGTGAAGTACATATAAGTTCCATAAATATATCGTAGTGTAAGCAAGCTGATATATGACAACGTGTTACGTTATGTCTGGACAAACACTTATAACGTCTAAAATAGCGTTATGAAATAGAAATTTGATAGAAAATATGGATACACTTAGCAGAGATACATGAGATGAATGTTCAGAGAAAGATACATTGTAATAATATAATATTTTGACGATTTTTATTTTTATTTTTGATGTGCTACTACCCACTACTACAATGCATATCAGACTAGATCAGATTCTTCTGGGTCGAGTTTGTTGGCACAATACCGACATCGACAGCAAAGTAGACAAGGTGCAGCAAGAATTAGTAACGGTGACGCGAGAAGGACAAGGACTCCGAATCCAGCAAATATTCCAATGACTTGTGCACGATGCCACACGACGGACGCCCGGGAATGCCCCAACTTGTTCTTGCATGGTCCTTTGTCGTAATGCCTCAACAAAAAGTCGTCCTATAAACACAAGGAAACAACAATAGAAAAGAATGTAAATAAAATCATCATCAACATAAAAAAAACTACAAAACTACTTTCCTTTTTTTGGCATAATATAGTGGGATGGGATGGGGAAAATGAAATGATCAGAATTTTGGTAAACACATTCAGTGCAGTACAAATGCCAGGATCTTCAGATCTTCAGTAACCTGACGCAAGATAAAAACTAGAGAAGCAATATATCGTGTACAAAGTTGTGAGCCTAACAGTTTGAATGAATGTGTGGGGATTTATACATCTTCAGGAAGAGACGGAACAAGGCGAAAAGTAAGTCAACAAGAGATGAAATGAAAAACCATAAAGGAAAAGGACAAATAAACCCAAACGTGACCTCAGCCTGCATATTAGATTATACGCGTTACCCTACACATTTATAAAAATTTCCGCTTTCTTTCACTTGTGAGCTTATAAATATGGCATGTGTCTGTGGGACTGTGTATATGGTGGTGTTGGTTGGTGGACACAAGCAATCACTTTCATTCGAGAGAAAAGACGTCGTTTTACATGCCATGCATTATTCAACTTAGTTCATTCCCTTCCTTCCTTTCTACCTTTTTTTCTAACCACTATATACAGACATTACACACAATCACACAAACCTACGGTTCCTTTCTTCTTTGCACTCTTCCGTCCTTTTTTTCTCCTAGAAATTTCATTCTTTGCAAACTCATACAGATGTGAATGATGCGAGACGAAAGCTCATGAGTATTCATTCATACAGATAGACAGACAAACGATGTTCTAAAGTGCAATATTATTATGCATATGCATATTATAATATAGATATGCATGCTTTTGTATGTAATGTATATCTTCTTAATATAAAAATTTTCCTCGCCAAAAAAACCTTTCTCCCACAAAAAAAAGAATTGAAATATTTTTCAAGAAGTTACAAAATAATATGGCACTTGGGCACAAAAGTGAACACGGTGGTGCTCAAAGAAATCTTCTTAAACCTAGTAAATTATTATTATTACGTATGATTTTATTCAACTTTCTAACAAGCCCATATTCACTTCTTATTCTCAATATGTTTTTTTCTTCACATTTTCATTTCTTCACTTTTCCTGGTCTCTACTCTTTCTCATAAATCTGTACAATATACATGTATTTTTTTTACATACACACACTGCTCCTGCATGTCCTTCCGAATCATAACTTGGAGAAATCATCTCATAAAGATTACATGCAGTCGTTTTACAGGGACTCCGACTCCCATCACATGCACGTCCTTCTTCCTGAGAACAATTTTGACTTTTCGCTAGTTTTCATCTTGATGTTATACTCAATTGTACGACGTGGATGATAGGTTTTTTTCTTGTATAAAATAATAATATTAATACATCATACCACACACAGTGCAGTACCTAGTACACACGGTAAGTGCTTTCCATGAAGAACAAGAAAGCATTTCCATTCTTCATCTAACTTCTACCGCACAGCTATACATACTACCAGGTATAGTGGACCCAACCAAAAAATGTATAAGATGTTTTTATAAGTTTTTTTTTCTTCATAGAACAAATTCTGAACCCTGTCAGTGAACTACTATGTATTCCAGATGTAGCCCAGCTCAAATAATGGTATATCTTATTACAACGTGCATGAAATATTTTCCGTGTCTGTGTCACTCCTCTAATATAACACCAGCATGTGTAACACATTGCAATTTGTATTGTACCTAGTATCATGTCACTTACACT
>JAQFZH010003422.1:0-13879 GCA_034695485.1 Entomobrya nivalis | reverse complement strand
TTTGAAATAACGAAAAAAATTGAGATTATTTATTATTTGTTATTTAAATAATCTGTAAGTTAAGATACCGAAGCCTGATTAAAACGGCAAAATTAAATAGTTTCCAGGAATGTGAGATGAGATATGGTAGAATAGGTGTTGTCATGGCATATGTAACCTGTCTGGATTCTGGATAGGTTGACTTATGATCTTTATCGCTGTAGACTTGCACACGGTAAATATACGACATGTAAATCGATCCGATTCCATAAAAAATATGAAAATGATGATAATTTGAGCTTAGTGTAGTATAACGACAGGTCAAAAGTTGGAGTAATTTGAGAAGCGTGAGTCGTATCGTAGATTTTGCAAGAAGAAAGAGATTATATTCAATACTGAATTATTTTCTTGGGATGAGAAAAGAGGAAGGGAAGCCAAACAAAATGCATGCATGGTTAACTGAAAAATTGTTTTTGTCACTCCACTCCTCCCGCCTGATAAGATATCCACTACTTTACTATAATTATAACAAATGAATCTTCATTTTCGCTATCTCTATATCATATCTACGTCACGTGTATAATATGAACAATGAACTTATGAAGTGTAATCAATTTTAGTTGGGTAGAAGGTGGGAAATCATTGAAGGTTATGTTTTAAAAAAAATTATATAAAAATCCAATTACACTGATTGTCAGATAAAAAAATATGTGTACGTTTTCTTTTTCCACGCAAATAAAAAAAGCCATCAAGATAAAAAGGGAAAAATAAGCTTATTGCAGTTCATCAACCTAGTTTAATTGCGTGTCAGGTGGAAACAGAGATGAGATGTACATAATATGGACTCAATAACATTTCACATGTTTTATCCGTTATCCTAAGCTCATATAAATAATAATGGCATGTTGAAATGAAGAAGAAAAAACTGTAAAAAAAATTGAGCTGATTTAATTGTGAATCAGACAGTTCAAAAGTCTAAATTTACATAATGGAAGATTGACATGCCGCTCCATTGCATTCTAGTCCATTGAAAAAAAAATGTCTTGCGCTTTTTTACGCATTCATATTTCTAATTAAGTATTAAATGATGAATGATGTATTAAATTAGCTAACGATTAAAAAAGACTTATACCTAATTGTAATACAATGTTGAGCAAGTCATGTTATGTCTGTGCGTTTAATTAGAACTGCTACTGGTCTCTGTGTACTTCTTTTTTTGGTCACTGGCACTGGTCATTGGTATATGTATTTGACCATGAAGATGGTTGATCATCATCACCATCACCAAGTGAAAGCCTGATTCATACAACAGATCTGTTAAACTGACGTTTGAACTCAAGTTCATCTTGTGTTGGCAGCGTGATCACAAAATAAAAATCAAGGAGCAAGTGTGTAGAGAGATGTGTGGAAATATGAAATACATTTTTTTTACAACGACATGCATTTTTTTCCTCAAACGGTCACACACCTTCATTTCATTATCTATACTAAGTAATTAATATTGAATTCATTTTTTAGTATAAAACCGGATCACTATTGAAGAAAAAATGTTGCAATTCCATATCGTTATCCGTAGTCTCGCTAAATTTATCACACTTTTCTAAATATCAAAGTCCGCCTTGTAAAGAGATGCAGATGATGTCTCGCTCTGCTCTGGATCGGATTTTTTTAAATCATGTTTAAGAGAGTAATATGTAAGATGAGTAAATTGTTTCATGTTTATGATTCTAAGATATGAATGCGAACATTAATGGAATAGCATGCATTTTGGAAAATTGGAATATATGTATAAAAAAAATGCAACAGTTTACAAACAGTTTATTGACGTTTTTTTACACATGATGAAAATGCTGACGTTTTCTTAAGAAATATGATTTGCGTGGTTGATTGTAATTTAACATCGCATATCGCAATCCCATCAGACAGAAAATATTGAGAATGTGAGCCATGAGCTTCTCCCTCTGTCGTTTGGTGATGTATTTTGGGTCATTGTAACTACCATGCCGCTTTTCACGTGATTACATATTCAGTATATTAGTTTTACAATTATATTTAATGAGGGATTGAAGTCATATGGTTTATTACACGTAGCATGTAAAATTGGGTTCAAAGTATTTAAGCAGAATGTCTGATGAAACTTGTAAAATATGACATGATTTTTATATTTGAAATATTGATGATAATTTTCTGTAATTTTGCTATGTTTTTTAGGGAAAGCCAAGATCAGGCCGATCTCGAAGTGGACCATCCTCCGGTCGCACCAATTCAATGGGACAACCAACTTCCCCCCAATCAGCGACAACATGTCAGCAACAATCCTCCCCTCAACAATCAATTGCTCAGCAACAACAACAGCAGCAGCAGCAACAACAACAGCAGCAGCAACCACAAATCCTACCCCATCCTCAAATGTCCAACACCCAAATGGGAAATACAAACACCCTTCTCTCCCACCTGCTTACAACGTCTGGAGCTGCCGCAGCAGCGTCCTCTTCAACAGCGTCAGGTTTCAGTGGAAATGTTATCGAGAAGATGAATGGAGTACAAACAATTGGTATGACAAGTAGTAACGGTCCTCAGCCAATGATGACCAATTCAAGTAATGGACCAATTAATATGATGATGGGTGCCCAAGAAATGCAGCAGCAGCAACAACAGCAGCAACAACTTATGACTCAAGCACAGCAACAATCACCACCTCAGCCGCAGCCATGGAATGCAAAGAATGCTAATGAAACGCTGAATCCAAATCTTCCTGTGAGAAAAATTTAAAAGAAAAAATATATGCATTATTTTTTTTGCTTAATTAGTCATTAAAAATAATTATTATTCAAAAATTAGATCAACTTTGGGATCACTAAACCTATCCTTCAATTGGGCCAATCGCCACAACAATCTGGACAAATGAATCAAATGAGTATGTCAATTGGTCCTTCAACTAGCGGAAATATTTCGCCACCTTTGCTCGCAAACACACCATCGCCTCCAATGGGACCTCCACATAGTGGGCCAGGATCCCCTGCGAAACCATTCAGACCAAAAAGTGATACGGAACGGGTGCAGTACAAAGTAAGCTGAGTTGCTTAATTTAGACTTTACAAATTTTTTCACAATTTTATCGAAAAGAAGAGGTCTAGAGTAATAATATTTAAAGGCTCGCTATAACCATCCACAGGAACATCGTCGGGTGTGCCATATCAATGCAGAACAGAAGCGACGATGCAACATTAAGAATGGGTTTGATACTCTACACGCCTTGATCCCTCAGCTAAATCAGAACCCTAATGCTAAGGTAACTGCATTTTCCGTAAGAACAAAACAAAATTTTACACTAAAACTATTTATTATGCTGACTTTTAAAATTGGCATTTAAAAATATATATATGTATTATTGTTGAACTTTTAATATCGAAATTGTTTTAAAAATAAAATATAGGTGAGCAAGGCAGCTATGCTACAGAAGGGGGCGGAGTATATTCGTCAGTTAAAAATGGAACGGGCTCAGCTTAAGGAAGAGATAGAAACTCATCGACAAGAGGTTGAGGCCCTCAATGCTGCAATCAACAACTGCCAATCAATGCTTCCGGCAACTGGCGCACCGGTGTCCAGACAAAGAACCAACAAGATGACCGAAATGTTTGACCAGTGGGTTAGGATCCGAACTACTGAAAACTGGAAGTTTTGGATTGTAAGCAAATTGTTCTTCTTCAAAATTTCACACAAGTCGAACGATTATCTATTATATGATATGTATACTAATGTTATCATTTTAATTGCTTTACAAATTTACAGTTTAGTATATTAATTCGACCTTTGCTCGACTCCTACAACAACACCGTGTCCACCGCAAGTGTGGATGAATTATGCCGTACAGTTCTTGCTTGGGTAGATCAACACTGCTCATTAGTGGATCTCAGACCAGGTATGTAATTTTGGACTTCTGTTTAGATTTTATGTGAAAATTTGAGATCACTTTTTTAGAGTAATTAACTTAATTGAGAATTGCTTTTTTCCCTTTGCAGTGGTATTGAACTCACTCCGTTATTTATGTACAACTACTGATATACTAACAAATCCAGCCAATCTTTCAGAGGAAGCGTACAGATCAATCAGCCGACCCAACCGGGATAACCAGGAAAGAGATCCTTCGAGGTAAATATTTTTTAAATGTTAAAGTGAAAGTGAAACCCTTTAAATCACAATAATTTCTGTATTATTTTCATATTTTTTTATTTTATTGTTTGTAAAATTTAATAGGTGACATGAGACCGACGACATAACAGAATTGGTCGACGATGCTTCCGATGACAGCTCTTAAAAAAATAATTTACTAAGCGGATGAATTTATTAAGAAAATCTATTATGGTTTACTTTACTACTACCAATCAAACTTTTTGCAACGTCTTGTGAATAATTATTATGATTGATTAGATGAGAAATGAGTGTATTCTGTTTTTTTTTGTGAATGCCATCGTGCCAGACTGTCGCCTTCCTTTATGACGTGACGTACGTACACACTAGATAAAATTAGCTAGACAATTGTACTTTTTGAAAAGTAAGAAAATCAAAACTAAAGATAAGATGATATGAAGAAGAAAAATTATGTCTCTCCAAAAAAAAAGCTTGAAAATCGTTCTCCATCCAAAATTAATGCTCCATATCTTCTACACCTTAGGTTAAAAATGCATAAACATAAATGCATCTTTTTTGCAAGCAACAAAAAAAGCAATGACCATCATTGAAAATACGTATAAAAATGAAATGTAGGAATAAATAATTTGAGTGAGTAAAAAATTGGCAATTTATTTAGAAAAATAAATATATGTGAAAGGGACTTGACGTGATAGGGAAAGTGAAAAGTAATCAAGCAGTCATTTGGGCAAAGGTTAAAGTATAAATAAAAACTGGGCGATTTAGTTAATTTTTAATTCAATTTATTTTTTTCTCTCGATATGTTCCTTATTAATTACATAATAGCTTTATGTAGAATTTACATAGTTAAATAAAAATATTTTGATCAATCGATTCAATTCAATGGTCTAAAAAATATTTTTTTGGGTCCACTGACATCACATAACAAAAACAAATATTACTTACTTTACTCCAAAAGTTGAAAGTAATTTTTCTGTGTAAAAAAAATGTTTTTTGAGGTATAGTCTTGTGCACAACATTTGTAAATAAATTGTGGACGGAAAAAAAGTATCAAGTATAATTGTTAGCCATCCAGTATAGCTAAAATTAGGAGGAATGAGTATTGCTATTGTGTATTGAGTATATCGATTTATTGTTATGATAACTAAATGTGGAAATATGATGGGAAAAGGAAGAAAGCAGATGAAAAGGATAACAGAAATGTTTACACACATAAAAAAGTAATTTTCGCTGGAAAACTCTGTGTTTGGCTATAAAATCATTTTTTAAGTCTTAATTCTCAAGGTTAGGTAAAAGTATAGGAATGTATTTGTACAGTACACTAAAAATAAAATGATGATCTATTTGTAAATATATTATTATTTTGTAGGAAATTTTCCTTACAAAAAAAACTTGCCATACAACATATTAAGTTTTGGCATAGAGAACTACAATATTATAAAACACCATTACTAATTAATAGTCTTATATAGTTTCGGTTTTTTTGTCAAAGCATTGTTTTTTTTTTTTGGTATTACATCTGCTATATAAAATATTTAAGAGAGCTTGAGAAATACATAATTGCCATATATAAACAATATATATAAATATATATACGTAAGTAATCCGGCCGAACGAAATATATACAAAATGTACTTACATGCTCACTGGCTTGATTTTTTTAGGTTGAAAATTGATAGGATATATTTTAAGATTTTTTCTCAGCTAAATATTAAGAAAGATTTTTTTTTGTTTAGTGACAAGGCTACAAATTTGAATTGTGATAGCAATTTTACTTTAATAATTTTTACGGATAGGAAGGAACCGCGCAAAAAAATCTTCTAAATAACTGATGATAATTTTCATGAGAAAAGTTAAATTATACGTTATATTTGTTACATGATTTTTTTTCATATAAAAAATAGTATGGTTCTCTAAAAGAAATAAATAGCTTTAGTTTGAGTTTGTTAAATGGATGGACTATGAAAACGGGTTGCTTGGTTGGTTGAGAGAGCGAAAACGAGAGGAATGCGAATGAAAGTGAATTGAGTTAGATAAGTGTATTTGGCAAGTCTGGCAAAGTTCTTGGAAAGGTTCAAAGGGTGTCTAAAGTTCCAAAACAGAAAATTAAGGTGACATCGACATCATCGCATCGGGATTTTGTGGAAGAAAGATAGTAAAATCAATCATTACACTATAAAACAATGTGTGTGTGTAAATTTCTATGTAATTTAGTTGTAAAACTTGATAGCGATCTAAAGTTTAAGAAAATTGTACAAAACTATCTGTAAAAATACATATAATGGAAAAGGTAACTAACAAAAACAACACTACTATCATATTAACTACCAAATATATAATATACATTGCGTGTATACAATGACAATGTCTCAATATGTCTGATTTACTTTGTACATATAAAAATAACCACACACACTTATGTATCTTAGCTACTTCAACAAAATATACGTGAAAAAAATAATAACGTAACGTTAGTAAAAAATTGAAATCGACAACGATTTATTTTCTCTCTCTTCGGCAAACAAATTATATTACAAAAAAAACGAACAATGAAACAAACGCGCACCTTAAAATATCGACTAAGCCAATAAAAATAGATTTTTTTTATAGTAGAGTCGTCGTTGTTCCATTTAAAAATATAAATAAACAAAAACAAATTGCTAAACTACTAAATACACAAAGAGTGCAAATTTATAAAGAGAAGTCAATATTTGTACGGTAAGTTTAAGCTCCCTGTAAATAATAATATAGTTAGAAGGCAAGGTAAGTAAACACAACAAAATAACGAGCTGTGTAACTAAAATATTTGCTACTATGATTATTATTGTGACTATAATGATATTAAAATATTAAGGTGAATCCGGTATATTAATAAATATATATATAATTATTAAACAGTGTAATTTTCGGTAAGATAACTTTCTATTTGAAAGAGATTTTTTTTTACTTAAGTTGTTCAGTGAAAATTTCATTTGAGGTTTTTTTCATATATATTTTAGTAGTGAAATGTATAAGATGAGTGAGTGGTGAGCCTCCGAGCAAAAAAAATGAAAAATCGTTAATTGTTAGTCTTAACTATCCGTTAAACTTAATTAATTTACTTTAAATACTTGAAATAGTAGAGGGAGAAGGATTATGATTATGTGTGAGTATATCAGTGGTCAGAGTAAGACAATGAATAGTTAAGCTGTTTCAATAGCTAAATTTGCTGTAAAGGAAAATGAGTTGAAAAAAGCGAGGCTTAATTAAACTAACCGTTTTATGTGATGATGATGTGAGTTTGATTGGAAATCGATGCGTGTAACAATTTAAAAGTATACTTTGTAGACTTCGGAGGGATAAAGAAAGTCATTTTTGGGATAAAAGTATAGTTTATTAGCTTAACAGTGAAAAAAATTAACAGATCATTTAGTTATTTCTATTTTGTGGTTGGATGAATGATGGGCGGAAGTAAGAAAGTAAGATTTAAATGAAAAGTGGTTACGGTTACGGAACAGTGTAAAAATGTCAAAGTTTTTTTTAAGATAAAAAAGGGTGAACTATACTATTATTTGTTATTATCATTATACTTTACAAAGCAAACTTATTTCTTTAAAAAAAACATGGTGTGCATTATTTACATAAAGTCATTATATCGTTTGTAAAGAAAAAAAATACTAAACATTTTTATTACAATTTAACTTTACAATGGATTATTAATTACTATCTTTTGAAGAAAAAAAAAATATGTACGTATTCAATATTATTTACTTTTTCTCCAAATAATCTTTAAAAAATACGCACGTAAAAATATAAGATCATCATACAAAAAAACAACGACATGAATTATTTGTATATTTAATCATCATTTATTATTAAGTTTAAGTCATCTTTGTCTATTAAATATACATAAGATACGATTTACGAAATATATAAATATTTTATTCAAAAACAAAAAAATGGACTACAAGTTTAAAAAGTGAAGAAAAAAATGTTCTAACATTTTTGTTTACATTTTGTGTATGGAGAGAAAGAGACAAATAGTTGTTATAATTGTATATGTTAAAAGAGATCATCGCGTCGTGTCAGATGTCAGATATATATATAAACATTTAGCTCATTAAGGAGAAAAAAATATTATAATTACTTTAAAATATTATATACGAGATATACATGAATTATTATTTGCTATTTTTTTCGTCTTTACTATAAAAACATATATATATGTTCTAATTAAAACGTGAATAAAAAAACCGCAGTATGATTGGGTTAAATGAGTATCAAAAAAAAAATTGTAAAAAAGTGGTTCCAATTTCTTTAGTCCAATTAAAATTCATAACAATTACATTAAATCTAAACTGCATTAAAAATGCATAATTGTTAGAATGTTAAATTGCATGAAAGTTTCTCCGTAACAATGCATAAGGCATCTTGATTCATTTTTCATCCTTTGTTCTCCTATTACCTTACACCTTACCTGCAGATCTCATATAGCTTGTTCAACATTTTATGACTCATTTCACTGTGTTAGCTGCCTACCACGCTCTGCAAGATTTCGGCCTCCCATTCCCATACATTTTATGCTGTGCTTTTTCTACATCACCGTCTCATTCTCATCACCATATACCTATTTGCTTTAACATTGACCATGAAATGTTTTTTTGATTGTCCAACATTCAACCAAACCAACCCAGATGTTTTTTTTTCCACCATGCGCCTCAATAATAAATGACATTTTATTGCTGGATGTAAGTTAATTAATGTTTAATTGTATTTTAATTAGTAGACTCGTTTTTATAGATATTCTCAGCATTTTTCTTGCATTTACTTGCTTAAAACTAACATTGTGTTGGGTATTTTAAATGGCGTAGTTTTCAGTGAAAAATGATGATCTTTCCTTAGAAAATTAGATCGATTAATCTATTTGTATCATTACTTACCTACTAACTGCTATTATACCTGTGCTGTTAATGTTTTTCTGCAAGTTCTAGGAAAAAATTGCGTCTCAAGTCACTCCGAAGTACGTGAACAAGTGCATTTCCTATTGAACAAGTTGCCCCAGATAAACAAGAATTTGCGGTATTTAATGGCGGGAGAAGAGCTTCATGCTCTTAGGCACTTACTTATGATTGTTCTTGTCTTCTACTTTTTGCCTGTACCTATCACCTACACAGGTGTTTTTATGTTCGCTATTGTGCTGTTGGTTCTCATTTTTACCATTCGTAAATTTGGGTGTTATATTTGAACAAGAATTAAAAGTTAACAAGGACAATTAAGATTGAAGTTAAAGTGATTGTAAGCAAGTTTACTAACTAGTGAGAAAAAATGTCGGCTAAAAGTGAGGAATATGATCCAGAATGCTTGACATTTCTCCTTCCCTCTTATTATGGAAGGATTTTCCCTGCCAAGTTAATGTATCGTTGGCTCTCTTATGGAAATCGTAAGTTTAATTTTATCACTGTTAAAAATTCAATTATTTATGTATATTTAAATGTTATGTGGGATTTATAACTGATTAAATATATAAATGTTGTTCTAACTGTGGTCATTTTTTTGTTTTAATTTACAGCTGACTTCTTTGCACGGAGAGAGTTCTCGTTCGCTCTCGCTGGAGACATTTACATTCGTTATCAGTCATTTAACAATGCCGAGGATTTTGTGGCCGAGTTGAAAAAGAAGAAGCCGGAGAAAATTGATATTGGTGCTGTCTACAATCAAAGGCCAAGGAGTCGGGATACTTTGAAGGATTTCATTCCTCAGGAGAAAGAGTACGTGCATTGCAGAGAATAACTATCATATGCATTAAAGTATAAACTTGATTGGATCTAATTTAAATGTTATTTTTGTTTGATAGGTTTGTTCTGGATATCGATTTAACTGATTATGATGACGTTCGAACTTGCTGTCAAGGGGCCAAGGTTTGTCCCAAATGTTGGAAGTTTATTGCACTCGCAGTAAAGCTGTTGGACAAAACACTTGATGAGGACTTTGGATTTAAAAATCGTCTCTGGGTTTTCAGTGGTCGGAGAGGTGTGCATTGTTGGGTTTGTGATGAAACGGCTATTAAAATGGACGCTAATTCTCGTGGCGCTATACTGGAGTATCTGACTGTTATTCGGGGTGGTGAAAATCAGGCAAAGAAAGTCAAGATTGTCAATCCTGATCGTCTTCATCCATTCATTAGGTAAGTCAAAATAAAATATATGTATTTTGCATTGCATTACAATCAACCTTGCAAAGTGTTTGTTGTTTTTTGTCAAATTACCTACTACTGTTATTATTGATATTCACAGGCGATCTATTGAGCTAATTGATGAAGTGTTCGACGAAATCTGTAATGAGGACCAAAACATGTTGGCGGAAGGGGACAAAAACTTTGAAATGCTTTTACCCGATGTGAAGGCAGCGACTGCCAAAGAGCCAGACAGATTTGATGCTGTGATGCGCTACCTGGAGAATAACAAAGTAAGTATTCTAAACTTAAATTATTTTTACACTTTACTTTTCTCCTAATTTTGATATTTTTAACTTTTTTTTTACTCAGAAAGAGAAAAAGTCTATAAGAACATTGATACCTGAGCTAAAACTGCAACTCTGCTTTCCCCGTTTGGATGTGAATGTATCAAAGGACCTTAACCATTTGTTGAAGTCTCCTTTCTGTGTTCACCCAAAGACTGGTCAAGTTTGTGTTCCCTTTGAAGCCAGGAAAGCTCACAGATTTCAGCCTACCGAAGTTCCAACTATCATGTATGTACTTTTCAAGTTGTAAATATTATGTAAAATGCAGAGATGTACGATGTTGTACTGATTAGTTTTAATTCAAATTGAATTTATATATTCTTTTTTTCATTTACAGGACTCTGCTTAACGAGATTGGGGCTTTGGACAAGGATAGAAAAACTCAGGAATCTCTTGGAACCAATGAAAAGATGGAAGGACTTGGAGTAGATGACTACAAAAAGACTAGCTTGGCGCCCTTCATGAAAGTATTTGAAGATTTTGTGAAAAAGCTGGAGAAACAAAAGGAAAAGTCTGATGAAAAAGCCAAAAAATCTCCTTTGGATTTTTAATGTAATATTTACCAAGTGTCAAGTTTAATTTCCAAAAGCAATTTTATATTAAATGATTTATGTGGCATTTTTATAAATGTGATAACATTCGATCGCTACGTATGTATATGTACTGTACTTACATCTTTTATACGTAATCAACTGCGGTGTAACAATAAAGTTTTAAAAATAACCTCAATACCCATTCATCTTAAATAATTTAAAACATTTTATTTTTCTATGGCACTACACACTACACCGATATAAAGCTATAATTAGCTTAGCAGCTCTATAACATAATTAATAAACATTTGATAAATGGCACTACCCAAAAATAAAACTGATCGTTTTCTTATGAAATGACTAAGTTTGCTTTCAATATAAAACAGTGGAATTTTCTTTTAGTAAAATGGAATTATTCCTTTTGGTCGTCAGTATATGGCGATGATATTCAAGTTTAAAAATAAAAAGGTGGCGTTAACATTTTTTTTGGCATACAAAAAGTCTCCAGTAAAGTTTACTGAGTAAACATGCGCTGATATCTCTGTTTTTCCGTTTCTTTAGTATATTGTTGAATAGCAAGCATCTCTTCGAGTTCTCTTCTGACTGCGTTGACTAGGGTCACATCCAACTCGACCGCGCGCTCGAAATCCTGACGAGCTAGATCATAGCTACCAGTGCACTTATGGCATTGTCCTCGTCGAAACATTGCTTTTATATTATCTATTTATATAAATAAAAAAGTGAAATGAGTAATTATAGTTTTTATGGTTGGAATTAAGTAGTTTAAATTAAATGCTTTTTTTACCTGGATCAAGTTCAAGCACCGAGTTATTATGAATTATGGACTCATAATAGTCCTTCTCCTTCTGCTTACAAAATGCGAAGTTCAGTAAAAGTGGGATTTTTTTGTGTTGAAGATCTTTCATTTCATCAGAGCCTGGAACCTCCCTATAACAAATACATGGATAACATTAGCAAATTATACAACTGCTTTCTAAAGTCCATTTTTATGAACAATTTACTTTACCGAGTTAATAGCTGCTCAATCCTTGCAATCGCTTCAAAATACTTTTCTGTAGCTTCCTTGTACTTTTGTTGGGCAAAGAATTGGTTACCAGCTTCTTGGAGAGAGACGAGAGATTCCAGTTTTTGGTCGTCGGTCATGTACCAAGACTCCATTTCGTATTGGCCTGGTAGCCCTACCTCTAATAATTCTGAAAATTGATACAAATTTAAATTACAGTTATTATAAAAAGCAATATGCATGTGAAAAAGTTAACCTTAACTGTGAAGTATGACAAAATTGAATAATTACCGAATGTAAAAGTTAAACTTGAAGGAGTTTTCAAAAGTTCGTCCAGGTCCGGATGCCCTGTGCCATTTAACATACTACCACAACAGCTTTTGGACCCTGGAGTGTTACTTGGTTTGAAACTGTCTCTGAGGACCTTTGCAACCATCGGATAAAGCACACACATCTGAAAGTAATTTAGCAAACACAAAATTATACCTTTATTCATAAGAATAACTTGGGTGAAAAATCAACATTTTCTGTAACATTTTCCTTTGAACTCACCGATCTTGGTACTACAAACCGTGCAGTTTCATGCAGTCTCATAGTATTCAACGCTAGCTCCCATATTTCCACTTTGAACTTCTTCCCAATAATAATTTCCATTGGTTTCGGATGTTCACGACTGTCATCAAATACCTTCTCTTCATTATCTGTTGCTGTTGTTCTAAATTGGAAACGTATCTAATAAAAGAAATCAATTATAAATCTGTTTTATAATTTATCATCAGCTTTAGAACAAACCTCTGTTTACATAAATCAGTTAATAATTATATCAAGTAACGTACTCTGGATCCTGCAGGATAAGGTGGTGAAGGATCCCCTGCTGTTGCTGCCTTTACCACCTCCTTTTTCACGTTGGGTGGAAGACAACCAGGTTGACACTTATCCAAAAGTCCGTGTATTGCGAGATCAGATAAGACATCCTCGTCTATAAAAGACTTGTCACCCATTGCCGTCATTCTTCCAAAACTGTAAACTGTTTCTAAACCTATTAATACTTTAAAGAGGAATTAGTTTACTAAGGAAACTTTTTAAAAACAAGCCAAGCTGCCTTTTTAACTAAGCTCCCCTTCTGATCATCTGATTCCCCAGCTGGTAAAGTGTATTCAACAATTTGTCCAGAGAAATGATAAACAAAACTGAAAAAGACAATTTGAATTTAGCGCGTGTGTCTCAACTTGCCCTTAATACTTTACAGTGCATATGTAATCTGCGTTCACAGGAGTGCTGCTTGATGTCGTTCTATTCAGCTTGTCCAAAAGCAAAAAAAAGACAAGGAACACCAGCACCGTCGCGTAGTAAATGAGACTTGTGCTTGTGACTTGAGTTTCACTACATCTCCATTCTTATCCATCGATGTTGGTCTCATGTGGGATTATTCCAAAAAGAATCACAGAGAAGCAGAAGAAGGGGTTCTCTTGTATTTGTTTTCATCATCTTTTATGTAGGCTGGAGACAACACAACGGTACGCACATTTTTGGAACATTAACTAATTTTTTGCTGATTAAAGTGCTGAACTGTGCATGAGAATTAATTGAAGTGGAGGGAGTACAACTTCTCCAGTAGAGGTTTTAGAGGATTGAAGTAAGTGTTGAAATTAACTTTACTGAGCAAAGTCAGGTGTTCACTTGGAACATGTGA
>JAQFZH010003421.1:0-13881 GCA_034695485.1 Entomobrya nivalis | reverse complement strand
CTATATAGACACTTTCGGAAGGTGTCTATATAGACACTTTAGGTGTCTATATAGACACTTGGGCCTAGACTGATCATGCATCCCTTCCCTTCTTTCTATAGACTACTCCTGTTTGTAGTTCTTTGAAGCTGCCACCATAAATAACGTCACATAATATGTACGTATTAGCTAAATTAGACTATATACATACATACCTGCACATATTGCTAATGCTACCGTTGTATTTTCATTGTCTCCTTTCTCCTTCCGTAATCTCATTCCTTGAGAAAAATGACAAAAACAACAGCTGGAAATGCGAATGAAATGCAACGAATCGGAAGAAAAAGAGAAGATGGAAACAGTGGTTTGAAGAGATTTCTTTTATTATGTATTTCATACAAATAAAGACTAAGAAAGAATGGAGGAGAGGAATGAGAGGATGAAGGAAGAGATCAAGTGGAAGGAACTTGGAACTTTAGCGTGTGGGGTGGGTGGTGAGTGTTTTTATGACGCAGCAGCAACCGGTGGTGGTCACACGGAAAGAGTGATGACACTAATGTAATACAAAAACCAGCAATGGTAGAAATAACAGCAGGAGTTTTATTGCTATTATTGGAAAATAGAATTAGGAAAGGTCTACAGAGATTGTCCGTATATTTACCTTACTGCTAAATCTAAGGCAAAGTGGATGCTAGATTGCACAATTGTTCAAAATTTCTCCAAACACGTGAATTTAAACGTACTACAAAACAAACAGAACAAGTCGTAGGTCTAAGACATGACGTAAAAATAATTAAGTACGTGTTTGAGGTTGGCATGCGAAGAGCCATACTGAACGTAAAAAAATACGACGGGAAATTAATTGGATGATATTAGGACAATGACTATGTTTCAAGTCTATACTTTGCAATTTTAAGTATACGTTGTTATTAATAAACTACGAGCACGATATCGCCAGTACTATTACTGTAATAAATACTCAGCCATTGTCATTCGAGAATAGAAAGTATTCAGAACTTAGTTAAGGCATTGTGAGGAAAAAACAAAAAGGGCTATGAAGACGTAGACATACCCTAGAGAAAAAGTAAAACTTGAGAGACGTGGCAGAACAATAGAGCTAACGGAAATTTTTTACGTAGAAATTGATACATTACAAATAAACAGGGAGGTAAGGGTAATGTCATTGGCATGCCACGATGTGAATTATTATGTTATGCTCAATATTGCAAATACTAATTCGAAAACATCATTTATACTACATTAACTACAAATAAAAGCAAACAATAAAAGGAAAATTTCCTTTAAAAATAACATAGAATTGAAATTACAACTAGACAAATTGCATGTAAAAAATAACATAGTATATATGGTAGTCAACGTCTATTTAATATGATTTGGTGGATATTGTAAAATAGCTAACTGTGTGCACGCCACACCTACGCGTTTTTCGTTGGAAATAATTTATCGAAGAATACGAGAAAGGTGATCGACTTTCTTGTTCAATGTTCAACCCAGATTAACCGGGATTTCCTGGAAGGAAAATGGTAAAATGTACTCAATTCAATTCTGTTTCAACTACGACTTAATTTGATGATGACGTTGACAGCGCAGCGGTGTGGTAAGGTGGCAAGTGGTACGCAGCAAGTCAAAGTTCCCCAGAAAATATTAAGAAATCTTGCCAAATTTATATATATGAGCAGGTGTATATATGCATAGGTATATGTTTATCCAAGTGGCTTAATTACTTTATAAATCTAGAGATAAGCATGTGTATACAATAACTTTATATGAAATGTCTCGTTATCCCCCGTATATTTATTGTATGCTAGAGCAGTGACGGCATAAGCACAGGATACATCACTTAAGCAAGAATATATGCAAGCTCATTCATAGCAGAGTTGCTAAACATAACATTGATGACTGCGGTGTGGTGAAAGATGAAAGGCAGATTTATTATGATGATGGATAAATTGAATAGATATTTTTAGCAAAAATAATAGAAAGAACATGAGACAAAAGTTATACGTATACTTTACACACATAGTACATTTTTCAGTGTTTCAACTCACCCGCACATTAGTCGATTGACAGAGAGACAGTGAGAAAACCAAGATATATTGGATGACAAAGTGACGATAAGAGTTTTTGTGTTGAAGATGTATGTATTTTGTGTGCAGGCTGAATAACAATGAAGAATTTAATTTTTTTTGACTTGTTCACTATATTGAAGGTCAAGTTTATAGTTTCAATGTTACTTGCATGGCGTGTTTTACTGTAATAATCTAGATTTACTGTTCACTGAGAAGAAGCAAGGTCGACGTAGTGCCTTGTCGAGGCTGAACTTTACGTTTACTTGATCTTCTTGACTGTCTTTCAACTTGTTCTTCTTCCTCTTCTTGACGCTGACACCGCTCCAAATTTCTCCACAAAATGAAGAAAATGAGCGTGATGAGTAATAAAAGAGCGAGAAAAAGAAATGGGAAAAGGTAGACACTATAACGCGTTGGGTTGGTCTGGTGAAAGTACTTATTCAGGGGAAAATGGTGCATGGGTACTCAGAGACAACACAAAACTGAATCAACAATAAACAGTACCAAGAATTTAGCCAATTATAACCCTTTATTTTCACTCTCAACAAATTTTTGTTTGTAACAGTCAACTTTATAATTTAACTCAGGTAACTCAAGTTTAGTTCCAACTTAAAGTAAATCAACTCAGGTAACACAAAGTCAGTTGAAAGAAGTCTATTTTGTTTGTGTGTGTGAGCTTCATGCCTCAAGTCTGAGAGAAGACTGGCAGCTCCAGCGAACATTGTAACGGTATATGTACCATCTAGCACGTCAAGAAGAACAAACCGCCACGAGCGTGCCTACCATGCCACCATCCTGATATAAGTCATATAGAACAGAACCGATCCACATTTTCGCTCTCTCGTTGTCTAATGTATTGCGCTTTCCAAACACATATGCATACCGTGGCTTCCTTGCTAAAGATTGGTGAAATGATACTTGCTTCTTTAACGCACACACACGCTGCTCTACCACTTACACCACAGCAAAAGCAACAGTTCTACTAGTACTTTTAAAAAACTAGAACCAAGATGACTATATATGCTACTGCAATATTGTGGAATAAAAGTACTAAGGCTGGTTGGTCATACACAAGCCTTATAAATGTATCAAAAAGTATTTCCTTTTTCTGCAGTAATGATTCTCATAATAATATTGATCATTTCACTGTCGTCAGTTGTTGTATCATGATAACAAAATCATCTTTATATACTAACAAATCTATCTTCCAATTTTCTAATATTCTCCTATTTCAATAGGAGATTCCGTCATCCCGTAAAATGTGTGCACATGTCACACAGTCACATGTACTTACGTAGATTATAGATATACATCATATATTGTAGGTAATGAATTACACATTCTTTTTAATGTGCCCCCTCTCATGCAACATGGCCTAAATTATGCCAACATCAATTTTACCTTTGTGGTATTACTAAATATAGCAATGTCATCTACTCAAATTCCATATTATTCTCCGAATATCATTTCTCCTGTTTCAAAGCAGAATCGAGAGTGCGAGAAGGGAGAAAAGTTTAATTTCTGAATCAATGGGTATTAAGTTACGGTTAAATTAAATGAGGTCATCGTTTAGGTATGTAATATCATTAGCAAATTTGGAAGACAAGTAAAATATAATACCGTTACTAATAATTAGTAGCACTTCTAGTACTTAAATAATGTAAGCTGCTTTATGGAAATGTTGAGGGATGTTTGTCTAGGTTCCTAGAGACCAATGATGTCGATGTTAAATATTGCAATGTCTCAATCAGAAGAACTTGTATACACCTGTTTGCTTGTAGTTTCTCATTACTCATGTACGCGCATTCTAATGTATTATCTTTACTAAACCTGATCAATAATCTAAGCAGTTGGTAGATAAAAAGTTCATGTCTTTCGGCTGTCTGAAATCCACGATTAATATACATACATACGTACATAATTACATGAATAACTACTATTGCTTGTATAACTATATATTTCTCTCTTTTTTTCATGTCATGCTTCAGCTTAAACCTCCTATTAAACACATCAATAAATTTTAAACGATTCAAATATCAGTTAAACTATAAGTGCATACTGAACACGAATAAAAACAGCTTAAGCTGTAATAAAAAGCTTCCAGAGAATTTGAAAGACGGAAATATTCCAAGAAAGTCTAGCTCGCTAGCGACCAGCGAATAAAGGTTAACAACTCGATTCAAGGCAAATTGTATTGAAATGCTGAAAGCATGATACATATATATATGCTAGCTGAAGCGCACATACATATACAAAAATAATACGAACACAAAAGATGGATTAGTATTACTGACGGGCGACAATGTTATCAGTTTAATAACTTTTGTTAGTGGTTTTCTATACAAAAAAGTTACGTCTGTCAGAAGGCTAAAATACCTGCCAGTCTGTCTGAGATGAGATTCCAATCCCATTCCCATAAAAATTAACACACTAACTTGCCATGCTATTTTTAATATGAGTTACTTTCCTTGTCTATAGGACAGCATCTATAATATATATACTGAATGCTTACGAGCAGCTATCAGATTGCCTGACATGATACAATATGATTTAACGAAACAGCAGCACTGATTGTGAAGCTGAGTGAAATGAAAGCTTCAGAGAAACACGTCAAGAGAGAAGAGGAATTTATTTCAATTCAACTTCAAGTTAATATCAGCAGCAGGAAGAGTCAATACGCGTCAAACATGTACATAATAGATGTACATTGTTTGTTGCTCAACCCAAAAAAAGGAATGAGCCTTTTGAAATAAACTTTTTATTTATTTTGAAAAATCAATTGAAGTTGAAAGAGAAAATGGGTCTAAAAAAGGGCTAAAGGACCCACACATGGGCATTCAAATTTAAATTCTTAGCAAACACTACTTGAAAGTAAAACTAACAAGGTAAACTCTTTGTACTTCGGTCTCAGCTAGGTTGTTGGAATCTATGAAATCACATGGAAAATGATGAATTCAAACGAATAAATCGTCCTTCTCTTTCAATAAGCCTGAATCTGAATTCAGTTGGTGTACATCGTACAACCTGCATTTATTATGGAGTATTTATGTAAGCCTTTTTGCATAAAAACGACAGCAGTACTTAGTAGTTTTGTAAAAGGAAAGCTTTCAAGCTAAAGTACACAGCTGAGGGTAATCACGACTGTCGGGAACCTTGAAAAATAGTAATATTTATTGCTACATTTTCACCTTTGTATCAGCACTTTCTTTTCTTTTTTTACTTAAACAATTTACGGTTTCATACAAAAATGCTATACTAACACCTATAGACATGATAATACGTGTTAATGACAATGGCTTACGAGGACAGTTGTTCTCCGAATGATTAGATGTCAATTGATGATGTCAACGTACTTATTCAATTTATCTTTTGCTTAATGAAGACGTACGATTGACAGAGTAAAGAGCACATTTACAGTACACGTGACAATTATTCAAGTTGGTTAGTTCTGTAAACTAACAAGTGGAGAAAATCATTCAGTTTCATAATCATATTTATTTTACTATCATACATGCTAGCAAGACATTACAGACCCTTCCTTCCTGTTTCATTTTTTGTATAAAAATGATGAAGAAACATGCACGTGATTATAGGTGAAAGACAAACTCTTGTACCAAGTAAGAATCGCAAATCAACCTGGCTTAAGTGCCTCAATTGAATTTAATTGTTGGTTCTTTTCTCTAACATATTTAACTGAAACTGTATTAGGATTATATCGATAATGAGATCTTAAATGCCTGCTCAGTCTGGCTCAGTCGGTTTTTTCCCTTTCACGTAATTTTGTCTGCATGTAAATTGTAAACTTCACAAGCCAACAATAACCAAGTAATAAAATATAGTTACGTGAATTGTTTATAAAAAATTTACATGTCTAATAATTTGGTTTTCCGAAAATAAAATTTAACTCCAGAATAAAATTACCTGATCACCACTATCCTCCAAATGTAATTTGCAAATTCCTCCCGATGGTTTAAAAGATAATATATATCCAATTTGGACTCTAAATTCCTAAGCACTTTTTAGCAACAAGTAATGTACGAATATACTCCGCTTGACTATTATAAGTTACCGAATTTAGTTATTTGGTCACAGTCTACGTCCAATAATGCCTACCATAAAAGTTCACTCATTCCCTAATTCAATTTTCTCTCTCCCATGAGTTCTGAGAAGCAAGGTTTCATCAGAAACTTAATTACAATAAGTATTCAGGACAGGTTAATGTGCTCATATTCAATTCCCTGTTAGCAAATTAAAATTAAGAAAGTGGAACGAATTCATCTATCATCTATAAACATCCTCCATATACTAAAGTACATTTATAAAAAGAATCGACAGAGATATCTTTCAATTCAATTCGGCAGAGATTCAATGAGTAAATGTTTTCAAAAAAAACGCGTGATGAATGTCACGTTGTGTACTGTAGAGCACTACATCATACATCGTCATCGTCACTTGTTTATCACGGCAAAACATTTAATTTAATTCATTTGATCTGTCATCTGGCACACAAGTGTTCAAAAACTATCAAACAATTATGATCCCCATAAAATGGCAAATCGACAAGAGACAGAACAATGTATAAAGGCGGCATACCATACCTTCCTTCTGAAAAGCATTTCGTTAGAACTTGTTTTTCTGTTCCTAAATGAATCAAATATCGAGGTTTTCAAAATAAATCATCATAAAAATTCCCAAGATCTCGAATTACAAGAAAAAATAGCTTGTGTAAGCAAACACAGAGGGGAAAATGAACCAACTAAGGAAGGGTCTTACAGAAAAAATCATAGCTTACGTTTATTGTTCTGTTCTGATACTTTTAACGCATTCATGTCACTGATAAAGACAAAATTGAAGATTCATAAAAAAATATATTCCCAATCGTGTAATAGGAAGCAATCACGATAAAATGAGTTGTCAGTGATATTTATTCTTAGTGACAGAAGCAGCTCACTGAAGTTTTTTTTTTGCTGTAACCAGAAGACTAAAAAGAGGAAAGTGTATATTCCTCAGTCAAACGGAACCACTAATTTTTCAAAGCAAAAAAAAAGCTGAATGAGGCTGCACAAGCAACCATTTTCATATTCATTATTATTCAAGATTTCCACGAAAAAAGTTCGTCGGAAAACTTTTTAGACACAGAAAATGAAAATTGGAGATGACTTTTACTTATACAAAATTTATATTTACATGAGTATCTTTATATGGATTTTTATATTTTCATTCAATCTGCAAACAATTTGAAGTTTCAACTATCTTATTGTTAAATGCAAATTTTATGCCGCATTCAATGTAATTTTATCTTCCTCGTATTTCTCTTACAAGGAACAAAATAAAAATACCACTTGCACATCATCGATGTATTATTTATCGTTTGAGAAAACACTATTGAGAGCAGACAAATGAAATAAAATACTAACGCTTTCGTAAGTATAGACAGATCTCTAGAGAAATTTTGGAAATGGCACTTCCTCGAAAAAAAAACTTTTGCATCAGAATCGAACCACAGCGGTCTGGAAAATAATTGAAACATCCGCAGTGGAAAGCGAAGTCTGCATAGGCACATGTCTACAAAAAAGAATGACATCGACTTTCCTTTCACATTTCTCTACACCTGTCTATTTACTTTATATCTGGTTGACTATACATTTTATTTCAAGGTCTCTGCTCATCTTCCAAAAAACGTTTGTTACTGGGTAAATAACAAAGGCTCACTGAGCACGAAAAATGTATGCAAATATATTTAGTTATAATGAATGGTATTTCACAATTATTTATTATTTAGTCATAACTTAATGATGAGTGCGATGACAAAAAAGAAGTAATAATAGCTCAGCCGGTCATGTCATGGAAAATCCAGAAATAAATGTTGGGTAGAAAATGAAAGCAATAATGTGTGAGTTTTGGATTATCATGGCCATAAGTAACAAAGTATGACACAAACTTATGTACACATATGATTGCAGACAGGGGTCAGTTATTACAGCAAATATCATGGGCCATTCATAATTCAATGACGTGATATTAATATATTTCACTTCAACCCTTTTTAGTATAGACTGAAGAGTAGAAAAAAATGCGTTTTGGCATAACTTAGGTTCATAGGTGGTATAAATTGTGTACATGAATGAAGTAATAATTTCTTTAAGTTGTGTCATTTTTTACGTTCTTTAGAAAAATTCCTTATAAGCTTTAGTAATCACACGATGTCTGCGAATGGCATGTTCATGGATGATCTGCAATCACCCCGTGACCTCATTTTCACACAAGGTGCTGATGATATGCTGATAGGTACTAGGTACATACATATGTCTGACATGCATGTAAACATAAGCAAAGCTAAAACTAGGACTTCAAGTGGAAGTAAGAGTCAATTCGTGTCAACTCAACTAAAACAAACGCATAAACGGGAAGAAGATAAAGTTAATCAAGTGGAAATGTGATGATCTGACTTGTCTCCAAGCATTTTCCGTATAAAAGTCTGCTTTAACTAAAGTCATGATGACATGATTGTCATGTCAGTCAACAGGAACTGACAGGCATTGCTATCAGCATCATCTTCTCCCTCACATTCCATAACACCAATTCTTTTACCTTTGCAGCTGAAGGTGAAATTTGGACACTATGAGTGGGTGGCGGTGGTAGTGATATATGTGTACTGTAAACGCTGTCATTTCACCAGCCTTCTAAGCTAAGTAGGAAAAAGGGAAAGCAAAATATGCATATTTGCCAATAGACAAATAGGAGAAAAAGAGAGAACAGCACAACTTTCACAATTCTTGATGTTCCACAAAAATCTGATGATTATAAAGTATCTTATCATAACTATTTGTGAGTTTACACCTATCTCAATAGAGAAAACGAGAAAGGCATCCAGGTCACTGGTGTACGCCAATAGTAATATGAACCAATGATAGGTTAAGCGTGAACACAAATGACAAAGTACGGTGGAATATAAAAATATGCACCAACTGTCAAGTGGGTCGAGGGATTAACCTTGGAAGTTTGATTTTGTGAGTACAAGTTACAAACTATGTTTTTATTACTAATACTATTTTGATTACATTTTTGTATTAACTCCAGATTTTATGAGCTACTTTCATTACATTATGCTGATTGTGTTTACTATACGGAAACAAGTAGTGTACATACAGTTCCTTAGTGCCCTCAATTTAGACGAAACATGAATTCTTGAATAAATGCTAACACCTCTATACATTTTTATTATCCAGGAAAAAAAACAATTTTGTAAGGATGTAAATATTTTATTTCTAATTTCTGGTAAATTTCAATCACTCTTTTTGCATCTTCACTGTTTACATTTATACTGTGTTGTCCTTTTCAAGTGAATAATTAATTAGTTAATTAGTTTACCCGTAAAGTATATTTTAGTGCTATTTGAGGTAAATTCATTTTAGTTCAGCGCAATACGTGGAGTTTCCATATAGCCACTTGGAGTTTTTGGCTTTAAGTTAAGCATGAGAAGGACGGGAAAAATATTTGTATTGCTACTGCTATAGTTTTACCATCAGTAGACATTATCATGAGATCATATCCGATGAAGGATGCCATTTAATTTAGAACGGTATAAGGACGTCAAGGACGAAGGAGAATAATTACAAGATGATCAAATACTACAGCTCCTTCAGTGAAATTTAAGCTTGAGCTTCTCGTCATCACACGTGTGCACGAGGAGTTCAATGAAAGCTACTTTGTTCTTGTAAAGCAAACTTATTTTACCTTTGTGTAAGTTTTGTATTATCTAGAAACTCTGAAAAGATTAAAAGCTGACCGTCACTGATCTAGAAGACGAGACAGATTATATTACTTAGGTGCTTTTACCCAATTTGTCTTCGGCATCTTTACCATGAAAAGCAAATACTACCTTAGAGTAAAGGACACTACCAACGTGCATCCCGGTGTAATGATTAAATGCTGATCATTGATCATGAACATCATGGACACCATCTTTGCTCAATTCTAAAGAAAGGTCTAATGTACTAGAAAGGTGCATTCCTACATACTTGAGCATTTACAAAACAGCACTGTATCTCATTTCATTCTCCATTCCATAACTATCAAACACCATAACCTGAGATTTGATTACATTTTATTTGTCTGCTAAACTTTCCCTTTATTTACAGACATTCTTGACTTTATCATTGTATGTAATTTAAAGCTAATGAAAATCCTGAAAGAGAACAAAGCCAAACTAGCCATATCAAATGATTACTTTCTTTTTTCATCACATTTTCACCTTTTTTATTTTCCAACCACTGTCCAAATCAAACAAACTACTGATTGTAAAACAAGGTAATCCATCATCTAGAACGAAGCATGTCATGTCTCCGTGACAGAGATCCAATACGACGACTTGAATACAAGATGAATAGTATCAATATGTATTACCATGCCCCATTTTCCCATTACAATTAGACTAAATTGAGAGTAACAGTTTCTCTCTTGCTTTGCTACTTTTAGCAAGAAAAATCGAAAAGTTGGACACAACTTGTGCATTTTACTTATCATTAAAATGTTTTGCAAAGATAAAAGCCAACCTCTCTGACCAGTTGTCTGCTATTGGTAAACAACAACAAGTTCGACGATAAAGTTTGTGGTTATCGGCCGAAAAAACGTGATACACCTACATATATAGGATGGTATAAACGATTGAGAGTATGCATTGGCCTACAACGATAGTGAAACGAATTTGGGTTTTACATGAATAGTGCATTTCAAACAAGTAATTGGAAGACTTTAAAAGCGCAATTTAGCATTTCAGGGTTTAATGATAGCTGAGTAGCTTTTTATGGCTCAAAACTATTCAGATGTTGATCTTGCATCATATATGCATGTATATCTATTTAAATATTGAACATCTCAATCAGCATTTAGTTATTGACAAAAATGTGACCATTCAGCAAATACTTAAATGTACCCCACTTCCAAATATACAACCCAATACTTCCGACTGTATCTCAAAAGCAGTAGCCACCTCAAACAATGAAATTCTCGTGTCACAATACACTTTTAGCTGAAGAAATAACATGTCCAATACAGTGACAATGACAGTGAAAGCAGATTGTGATCACCGGTGGTAGTGTGGTGGTATACGTACGTACGTATGTATGTCGTTATTTCATTACGTTGGCCAAAGTTATTTATTCAACATGAACACATAAATACTACACTGCTTTTACTTTCCCGTTCTGTTGCTCTGCTATATATAGATATTTTCTCCAACTTATTTAAACACTGCTCATTTCCTTTTACCTTTTGTCATACTAAAAGGAACGTGTTCATACTTCATGCATATAGGCACAATTCAATAGACATACTTACACTACACTCATTCAATAGCCAAATACATATTTGGTTATTCATTGGCAACGTCATTGTTCTGCTATCGACATCGTCGCCGGGATGCTTCCAGCGTTGCTGCTTTCGCTGAATATTTTATTTAAACCTGCTAACAGGCCACAAGGATGAGTGGCAGCCAACGAGCCAACCACACAAAGCCACAAGTTTTCTTTAAGTAGGTTCTTGTGCCAATGATAATGATAAGACAACATGAATAGTTACATAAATATGTATGTACACTCCTATACTTGCATACATCCATAAAAATATAACCTTTGGAAATATTAGGGTAATATCTATTCATATAATTTGTGCGCATGCAAATGAAAGAGAAACCGTTCTTGTACTGGCATTATAAGATCTCATTCTTTCTTTTAGTCTCTTTCTATGAAATACTATGCTGTTTTAATTGCTCATTTTTTCCCCCTGAAAATACCTTCATAGAGATGGCTCAAACAAAAAATTCAAACAAAATCTTTTCTACTTACAATCCAGAATTTATAAAAAAATATTAGTAATTTTTGTCTGAACATTCATAATATTTAGCGCAGATTCTCACTGCCCCTATATGATCACAACTCACATCAAGGTGCGCTAAATAATGTGGGCATTTATTACAAAAAGCAAACACTAATTTTGTCATAAGGAACGAACAAACTTTTGCGGATAAATTAAACACAAACTATTACTAGTGATTTAATCTCGGATTGCCCCTTGCGATCATATTTGAATGTTGACTTAATTTCTTGGAAAGCCATCGTATATAGACTAAAAAGACTATGTTGGAGCTTGCTTCAATGGTTCAACCTGTTTATGTATATACACCTTTTATGCATTTTAACAACCATACCAAAAATACTTTTGACTTAAGATAACTAGATATTGATTATCACTCCTTGTTCGCTTGCATGTTCTGACGTGTTCCGGGATACTTCCTGAGTGTGTATCTATCTCCCTGTCTATGTCCTTCACATAAAAAAACTGTCGACGGCGACATGCGAAACTTGTATATATCAATGATACGTATTTATGTGCATGGATATTTCTCATTGAAATAAAATATGAAAGATGCAAGATGTAAAAATAATTTCTTCCGTGGTAATAAAGTTTTACGATTTCTAAATGGACTACTAATTTACAGCCTGCGCAAAGGAGAAGTATAAAAATGAAATAATTATTAATATTCTGTGAAATGACTCAAAACATAAAATGCATGCTCCTTAAAAATTTAAACCCTAAAGAAGCGACAGATGAATGAATGGTTGACTGAACAAATAAAGTCGATAAAAAATATGGGTAAAAGGCATTATTGGAACTAAAAAACAAATAAAAATAAACATTAATAACTTGACTCTCTGTAAGAGCTTTTGGAATTTTTCTTGGTCTTGACATTCTTTGTAGGTATCTGAAAGTCAATAAACTGAATAATGTACAAAAATTTAGCAGCTGCAAAAATATCAGCATTTCCATTCAAGCGAAAAAATGCGATGTGACTATTTTTAGTCTGAGATTTTTTTTCTAGTCTTTTTGTCAACCGCCGCAATTAGTAACAAAATAACAATTTTTGTTTCCTTTGTCTGGTGAAAAATTGGAATTCATAATTTAATTGCATGCATTACTTTAAAGATGTCTGTTTGTCATGTCTGTCTACGTCTACGTTATGGATGCACAATTTTTGATTAATTACAATGCGCATAATTGAATATCTAAACGAGATACTAAATATTTTTTGGTGATAAAAAAACAATATGGCTTATCCACAAGTTCATCGTCTTAATAATACTTCGAATTATTGGATTATTCATAAAAAATAATTTTTCAGTGACGTGTATTCTTGATAACGTTCTTTAAGAAACAATTGTAAATTCACAAACTTCCCATGTTTGGCTTCTTTGTGCTTACGTATGTTTGTATGCATAAATATCAGGAGAATTGCCATATCGTCTAGATAAAAAAACGTGATACGTAAGCAAATTTCAATTTATGCACTGAAAGACAAATATACCATACATACACATTAGTCGCCAATTTGCTTTTGTCAAGCTACAAGGCAGCATACTTCCATCTCCATTCATCTCACTTTCTACTCGACATTTTAAACTTGAACTCGACAATCAGTCAAGTCGTTTTATTCATGTCAATAAAAATTTAGCGTTAAGTTACGGTTTCACGTTTTTGGAGTTTCCCCTGCCCTCCAAATTCACATGCGAGTGCCATGTGCTCTATAAATTCTGTAACATCACTGACTCTTTCGATTTTTGACAGAAACTAAACTTATTCAATGCTAGTTTCCTAGAAAAAAAATTAATGAATAAACCCCGTAAAACTTTTAAATAGGATTCTCGAAAAACCAAAATGTTTAACTATTCATTTTAAATATGTTTGGCTGAAATTACGTAATGTTTGGGATCGATTACGTAATGTTTGGGATCGATTACGTAATATTTGGGATCGT
>JAQFZH010003420.1:0-13883 GCA_034695485.1 Entomobrya nivalis | reverse complement strand
GTAAATGACCTTGCTCTAAATGATCTTGGTGTAAAGGACTTATGCAAAAATGAACTTGGTCAAAAGACAGGGAACCCAACTAACTGCATAAAACAACTGAGGACGAACGCGACAACGCATAACCCAAAATGCAAATGGAATCCATTATATAAACTGTATTTATGCGTTTTAAAAATAACTAGCTACAATGGATTTAAATTGATCATATTTAAATTAACGCTTTGTTAGTAAATTTTAAGCATTTTTGCCAAAATGTTACATTCATATCATGCAGCTTTTGTGCTCAAATTATTTCAATGGCTTTATATCGAAATGTTGAAAGTTAAAGTTAGTTTTAAATTTAAGTCCCGTTGTTGAACCACAAAATGCATTTCAGTTGAAGTCTACGGAATTGTACGAGATAACAGTCTTAAGCAGCTTCTATCCTCCGTCAGTTTAACTTTAACCCAGATGATGGAGAGGGTTCTTACCTCTATAAAAACCAACAATGATTTATGGCTTGACGAGAAACAGGTGGTCTAAACACCAACAAGGCACTGCTGCTGTGTCTACTTACCAAGTAAAGCTACTAACTTCTGTTTTTTTTTCTTACCTTCATGTCCCATTATGCAATGCAGACGAGTTTTCAAAGCTATTGCAACGAATTCATCGAACTTCGAACTTGAATGCATTTAAAATTAGTTTCAAAGCAATCTTTATGTAAATAACAAAAATTTACAAATAATTGCTGTAAAACGCTCCTATTAAGTATATTCAAATATGTACATGTTGTGCAAACGAGCGAATATTCCAATTGTAAGAGACTTTTCGTGCTTTTCCTGCTCTGTGATGCAGAAAATCATTTTTTTGCGAATCGACTTTTAATGAGAGGAGTTATTTGAAAGCATCAAATCATATTTGATTAAGTTATCAATTTAGTGATAACAATAATAATTCTATAATTTAAAATTGATTAAATATGCCTCCATTCGTACATACTATACAAACGTGCAACCGACTAAGAATAGATTAAAACAAGTTTCTCAATTCCTTGTTCAATCAAGAGCTACAAAATCACAATTTCACCTAATTCAGTAGATAGAATAATCAAAATAATTTGCATATCACAATCTCTGCAATTGCACCACACCTGTAAAAACCAATAAAACATTGTTATCCTATCAAACTAACATGATGCATGATCTACGACATCCTGCCACCAACATAATCCGTGGAGACCTACCTGAAGACACCATCAACTAGAACATATTTACAAGATAAACACTCTTGTTCCATCAGACAAACCCTTGTTCGTAAAATTGCAAAAATCTAATTTATCAAATGCATAATTAATAGTGATAATATCAACTTGCCTTTCATCAACAAGTGGAAAACCAGACCTTTCTTCCGTAATTTTGTAAATCGGAGATGATCTATCAATCACTGTTCTATTTCGCATTTTACTTACGCTATTTTTTCACTACGAAATTTTCATGACTATTTAAGTTGACTCTATTACAGTTTCTTGTAAATATGTTATTTTTTTCTAATCCTGAAAAAGGTGTGCAGCTTTATGCTACGCTACATTAATGTATTGAATACTAATGATGCATTCCTTCATGTACAAGACAACAGATGTCCAAGCCCATCTTTGCGGGGAAGGTTATCCAACGAGAGAAAAAAATCCAACATTGACAGTGAAACAGAATAAAATACGTGATGCCGAAGAAGAGTGAAGGGGAAATTAGAGGATGACAACGGATCGCCTTGTTGTTTGTTGTCCAGCTCGTCAGTCATAGAAGGAGAGAGGAGAATCATCTATTTTTTGTCGGCTCACCTATATCACATCATCAGGCACATATCAACATCAGATAGCTTGCTATCCTTGTCGTCTTGAGTTGGCACTCGTATTGAATGAAAAAGCAAGCACCATCAACACCATCGCTTTTATCTACATAAAAATAAAACAGCAGGAAGGTACATAATCTAAAAATTAAAAAATGAGCTATTTTGAGTGGGTGATTCCCATTTCAAAGTGAAAGGGCTTGTAACATGAAATGTTTCAAATCGAAAGAAAAAAATGTACACAATAAATACACACATAATGTTTTACATTTTGTTTATGGGGATTATTTTTGTCGAATTAGAGAATTATTTATTTTACAAGTTATATGTAAAACTGAGTGAGTAATGCCATCGATATTTTAAATGAGTTTGGAAGAGAGAAGAAGGAAGGGTAAGGTTAAGGTATTTATGAAATACCTTAAAATAGTTGCAAGTCATATTTTTTCTTTGACTGATGTACTTTTCACTTTTAAGCAACGTTTTTGGTAGCAAATAGTTTCAATAAACAACAATGTACAAGGTAAATATGAAATGTCACATTGTCATTATATACATTATATACAGTTCCACAAATTGGGGCATTATGAAACTTGTTACCTTCGGGATTGCTGTGTATGTATTTTTTAAATGTTTTCTAGCTCTCCACTAAACTGCACATTTTAAAACGATATGTGAAGTTTGAATCTAAGAATAATTATAAAAAAATAAGATGGATTTAGGGGAAACTTTCATTCAAGCGTTTTTTTATTCAACGAATAAATTCATAATAGATTTAATTTCGAGCTGTCCATGCACCATTTTCACATAAGGTGCAGCCAGCAATGGTCATTTAGGTGTGTACGATATACATCATTTGTGTTACGAACGCTTCGTTGACTGCGTCAAATAAAAACGTTGGGTTGCCCGTCAAGCTCCACAATCTTATTTAAACTCAACCCTTCTGTCATTCATTTACATGATGCCCCACATCACACGTCATCTTTTGATCGTCTGAGCTTGCCATGTCGTTGATTTCATCCTGACAGTGTATATGCATGCTTGTAAAGCTTCACATTCTAATGGTGAGTTTATATGTCTTGAATTGTATAAATTTTGTAGTAATTTATCTTTTTAAATTGTATATTGCATATGACATACTGATATTGAATGCCATTAGATGTTCCAGAAAATACAATTTTCTTGTTACAATATTATCAACTGAAAATGAGACCCTAAATTTTGGTGTTCGCTTTGAGTCTTGTTTGAACTCTTTCTCTTTTTTCTTGTTGATGCCTATTGAGCTGATTTAGTGTATTACTCTGCTATCATTATGTGATACATACACGAGCACTCCAGCTTTTTCCTCATCATTATTAATAATCATATCATCGCATGGTGGAACCATCAAAGCTTACGACTCCTAAAAATAATATTATAAAAACTTCAAGCGATGATCCTAGCACAAAAACAAGCACTTCATACACACGCATACACACACAAGGTAAAACTCTCATAACAGAAAAAACACGAAAGGCCTTACCTTTACAAACTACGTTACCCCATTCACCCTTTCATTTATTACAGTATTTTCATCATTTCCTATAAATAAATTCATTGAGCATCTCCAAAATTAAATATATTTTTAATCTCACCTTCTTAATAATAAACACAATAAAATAATTGGAGTTGTATATCTGTTTCTAATGAGTAAAAATGGACGTAAACATTCAAGTATTTCTATTTTTTATACCAAAACATTATAACGCATTTGTATAAATAAACTTATGATTTCAAATTCGATTGCAAAGCATTATTTTTTTCTTGTTGTTTCTGTTTCTTCCTGTCCGAGACAAGTACACATTATAAATAGTCTAGAACACAGCTAATACGATCATAATAACTACAAAAGAAAAAGTTTTCCAACCCATGCACAAAAAACCTGCATAAAACTTTGTTTCATGGAGAGTCCTTGCCAGTTTGCTTTGTTCCACTCTTCCTCCGTATCTTTCTCCCCTTTCCTGATGATAGGCATGTGTTGTTCACCACATCTCTTATTTTATAAAAAGTAAACGCATAATAGAACCAAAAAAGAGTTCCTCCACCACCGCTTGTCCGTCACTCAAGTAAAAAGGGAAAGGAGCAGCGGATCGGGCGGCCAAAAAAACTGAAAAGCAAGCAAAAGCTTTTTTCTTTGATATACAGAAATATCGTCATGATCATGATCCTCATCTACCTATTCAGAGTACCCATATAGAAAGCACCAAAACTGCTTCTGTTGCTGCTGCTGTCGCTGTTAAATACAACTTTTTTTTTCTTGGTGTGTACACACGTTAAACATATCAGCAGCTTTACTCTCACAACATCACACACAAAAGTTCTCTCTCTGCTCTTGTTTTTAAAGCTTTTTCCCAGTGCAAGGAAAATGCAATGCACTCTTGCCTCTCTCTCTCTCTCCTCCACTGGCTCTGTTCTCAATGTATTGCTAATAGAGACCCACCCCACAAATGCGCGATGGCCGTGTTTTCTCTGACTCAAAAAGAAAACTCATCTATCATTCTTGTCCAAATCACCTTATACTCACTCACTCCACTACTTGCACTACAACACAACTACTCACTCAAAAGCTGTATTATGTACATTCATCATCCATCCCATATATCATCCAAGCGTACATTCTTAACATGTTCCCATTATATTATGATATATACCTATTTAACTTGTTCCTTGTGTGATAGGTAGAATAACTTGTAGTAGGCATGGCATGCTACTCGTTCATAGTGTATTTTCACAACAACATTCACATGCATATTTCTATATTTGGTGATGTGATGTGTTATGCATCTACTTATACACACGCATTTTACTTATTGGTCTGAGCTATTACTTGATATAAAACCAACCGACAAATAGTATTATAGATTTCCTTCTTGTCTTTTTACTCTCTCTGCTAAAAGCATATGTCCCTACAAATTTTTGCTGACTGAGCAGAGGAGAAGCACATATTATTGCATTATGCTGGCGTTCAATCCAATATTCTAAAAAGAACAAAAGTAACTACGAAGAAAGATGGGAAAATGTATACAATACTTAATGCTTTTATAAGTAATAGAGCTTATAGAGTACATAAATGTATAAACATACTTTAACAACCACCGCCGCCGCCGAAACCGAAACCACTACCGTTGTTTTTTTAAATATATCAAGAGCAACTCAACAGCACACACAAAACACACGGTTAGTATTTTTTATTATTATAGAGCACCTAAGTAACTAACCCTATCCATTATCCATCCATCCATTCACTCGTCTCCGTATTTTTTTTCTCTTCTTGTCTTTTCTTCGCTTTTTCTCTCTCGTGCATCACACACAAGGCTCTTGACTAAAACACTACAGATATACACAAAAAAACATATATGAGAAGAAGTTGTATGCGAGAATAGAAGAGTGAAAAGCAAAAGAATGAATATAAAGGCATTTTACTCTCATTGTATCTTTTCATATCATCCACTGCTAATACTTGTGTGCTTACTTCACTCACTACTTACCACTTCTTCGTCTTCGTCTACACAAAACCATCACATCACATCAGCAGGCAAGAGACACATGGGCCATGGGATCTATCATCTATCTCCCGAGCTAAACTTTTAGCCACACTGCAGCTTACTTATTCACTGGCTGCTTCACTGCTATTACCAAAGTATAATGCATATTATAGGCAGACACAACAACACACATCACATCACCATCATTCATACTACAAGTACGCTGTAACACACGACGATGAACCACACACACACCGGAGGAGCTCTCTGTGTGCAGGCAGATACATACAATATCAGATTGGATTGAAATATGCTTGAAGCTTTTGTAACTATTTATATATAATATATTAAAGATATTGGTTACTACCAAACCAACATGATACACAAAAGGGAAAAGAACGTCAGTAATGCATGTTGTTTGCTGTGTGTATAATATGAATCTATCCACCCATCCAACACCAAGCGTACAGGAGCTCAAGCTCACACACATTTCCCATCACATCAGAAGCAAAGGCAACAAAATGAAATAAAGTAACTAAAAGTAGAAGCAATGGGTGAATGGTGAATACAACTTTACTACGCGGCCACTACTCCAATCCAAGTAGTAGTCGAGAAGTAGAAGAGTCGTAACTCATATCATTTCAACATTCACTTCAGCCAGTCAACCTCAGTCAGTCAGCAGTCAGGTCTGTGTAGCATAGGAAGTAACAAGCTGAACAAGTAGAAGAAACAAGGGAAGAAGGAAAAAGACGAGAGAGAGGAAAAAATAGAAAGAAAAGGGAGCAGATCAAGCTTTACGCTTAAGCCTCACTTCCCATCATCATTGTATGGACATATTATATACACAACACAAACACGGGCGTCTGGAGACTAATCCATTATCCTTACCTGATCGCCATAATCGTTTTCATCGTATAAAAAGAACTGCAGCAAAAAGTAACAAACAAAAATAAGAAAGACAAGGAGAGGGAGAGCAGCTTACTCTCTCACATCATCGTCATTATTATCATATATCTGTTTATGACCATCGCTTATCGTCATTAACATCACATCGTCATCTTTACGACTGTTTCACCTGCCGCTGCTGATACTACTGTTCCCTTCTTTTTTACGACCATAACTAACACACGCGCTCCCTTGTTGACCACGTGCTCAACATATTTATTCCAGCATACACACTCAACAAGCAAACGTCAAGCCAAGGAAAAACGTGCGTACAGCTGAAGACGTAAGGAAGGAAAAGAAGAAAAGCGTTTTCTCTTTTCATCATCTTTATGCCGTTAATCATCTGCTACCATTGCAGAGATTTAATTCCAACACGGGAAACAAGTGGAGAAGAGGAAATGTCAGATTAATAAATAAATTATAAAAACTTGGCCAACTTTCCCAATTTATCTATATGTTTAAAGAGGAAGAAAAGTCGTAGAAAAAAGAAAGGAGGAAAAAAGAGAGAAATGTGAAAGATTTCAGAAGCTTTTGCTTTCATACTCATCGCTTACATCACATTAACACACACACACACACAGACATACACACTTACACATTCCTTCCACATGGTAATGCATACATATTCTCCTCAACTTTCATTTTTTGGCTCGTGTATCGTTGCCTCGACTGCTGCTGTTGGGCTACTGGGTAAAAGAACCAGACGAACAAAAAGAGTAAACATTTTTTTCTTCTTTACTCTCGGAAGACTTGATGATTTACTGCCGTTGATGATCTGTAGAAGGATTCAGCAATCCTTTTTATGCTGACATACACACTTGTGGAGGAAGAATAAGGAAAAAGTGGATCTGTAACCCAGACTTTTATTCCATCAGACTTCATGCAGACATACTGGAAGAAATATATGAAACGCTGCAGCTAATAATAATATTTATATGCACTTTACGCGTACATAGTGTACAACAAGGGCATCATATCAACAAAACAGTAGCTTCATCATCATCATCACCTCTTCTACCATAGTCATCATCTTCATACTTGTTCTTCTACAAAAGGTAGCAAGAGAAAAAGTTAAACGTACGAGACGGGAACAAAGGAGGACGAGGCAGTAGGAAAAGGAGAAAAGGGAGTGCAGAGAGACACGAGAAAACAAGTGTGAAATTTATTACCGACACTTAAAATAGAGGAACACACACACAGAGCAATCTCATGTGCGAGGACTTGAGGAGAAAAAAAGGAAGAAATAAAAAGTAGATGTATCCTCTCTCTTCATGTACTTTTTAAGTGTCTATTATCTTTCTCGTACATGTGCTAAAGTGGAACACTCCGAATTGATACAGAGAAGAAGAAAGTATACTTTTTTCTAAGTATTCTGATCTGCTGCCGTTGTTGCCCCATAACATTGTTGGTTCCATTTTTCTCTCCTTATGAAAAAAAAGAAAAATACTGAACTGACTTAACTAAACTGAAAAGTGCTTAGAGTAAAAACAGCTATAAAAAGAGTGGCTTAGCAAAAGATATGGGCTATTAAGAAGGGTAGAAAAAAAACAAGAGACAAGAAAAACCTTTTCTTGGCAGTGAAAGAGGATGTTATTTTCAAACTTTTTTGCACATAAGTATATTATGCGATGCGAGGAGGTGCATGATAAAGATATCTAGGAAAAGTTGGACAGTTTGCATGTTATTGTGGTGCTGAATGAATGACAATAGTCTATGATCGGTAAATGACCAAAAGGAACAAGTGTAAAGCGTGATTAAATGTGGTGACAGTATTAAACCGGTGCGGTTTGCTTTTGCCGGTAAAACTGCTGATGAGTATAGACAAACTTGTAGCTATGCTAAACGAATTAAAAATGACACCACATACTTTTCGCTAGAAGTGACGGCGGCGGTGTAAAAGTATTATTCTTTTGTCGTGCCATTCAAGGAATAGCAGAGCTCTTGGTGATCCTGTTTATAGGAGACATGCGACGACAGTTATCATCATCATAATAATAAAAAAACGAAGTCTAAACGGCCTTTTATGCCTGGTTGTTGCTAAAAACAGGAGGAATGCATAATAATATTATCATGATAAGGATGATAATGATGATGTCTGCCTGCGGAACAACAAGTATAAATATATTATTATTGTTGTTGCATGTGTGTATGCGTTGATAATAATAATGTAAGACAAGCCTGTGGAATCCTTCTTTCGAATTCCCTTTTACTATTCCATATGAGTGAAAAGAGAGAACATTTTAATATAATATATGTACACACACCGAGACCGACCAAAAGAAGTGGAGAATAACTTGACTTTACCTACTTTAGTTGCCTACAAGCATTGATACTACTGCTGTTGGTCTGACGGCCGAAAGAGGAGCGGAGAGGGTGGCCGGTTGATTTATGTGGCAATAATTTGTGGTGTTACTAGTTCTTCTTTTTGGCTCAAGTAGTAGCTTATAAGCTGCAGAGAGATAAACATATATTATATATGCTCCCATGTGAGGAAGCCCATAATATTACATACATATATAAAGTGTACCTACACACCCGTCGCAGCATCAACCCTTATTATTTTTGTAGAATTTATCTATATGAACCTCTTTATTATGATTGTGTGAAGTGACTGAAAAAGACTTTAGCTTGGGTGTCTCATCATCATAACCTCCGAAAACTTTGTGATTTTGTGCATGAAAAAGCTCTAAAAAAAGAAGCTAAGGTGGTTCAACTTCATGATGATCGTCATCAAAAAAGTTATGATCATTACATACTGGGACGTTTCAACGTGCAAGAATTTTAACAACTTCATGGATAAAATTTCTCCTAATGACACTTGCTCCACTATACTCAACTGTGGAGGTTTATTTTACGGGGAGTCTTCGTAGACAAAACGTGATTCAGTTTATGAAAACAAGGGCGAATGAATCCATTCAACCGGAACTAGTCGATTCAATGAACAAATGTATACGCGTTACTTCTACTCGGAATAACGGATGCCAGTCAATTTATCTATCTCCACAAAATAAAATAAGAAGAACAAGTTGTACCTATTGAATGAATACGTATTTTTTTGTTTTTTTGGGAAAACGGAAGCAAATGACCAGTTTGTACCTTTTTACTGGAAACTACTCTCGCAATTTCAACCTTACATTTTGAGCAGTGTAAAAAAATTATTCGGGGAAAGAAATAAAAGAAAAACTTTACAGGAAGAAGACATAAACCCAATCGCTTTATGCGAACTCGTGATCAAACTCGACTTAACAGCTAGTAAAAATAAATTATTACTTTTTTTAGTGAGCCCCCTTTTCTTTGTCTATGTGAACATGCTACTTTTGGAATGTAAGAACATACAAAAGCAAACAGGGAAAATGTCTTAAGATGCAGCGGTAGAAAACGCTTGTTATTTGTTTGCCTCTCGCCGTTTTGTGTGCATTATTACATGTGCGAGCATCAAGCAAGCAGAAAAAAGCAATAAAAAGTCAAGTTTATGTCGATAGCTTTTTCTGTAGCTGCAACAAACTCTTCAAATAGTTATGTGTACATTTTATACATACTTGCAACTTGAAACCATATACTTTTGAACAAATTGTATGACTAATATTGAACATTATTTGCTGCAAATAGGATTACAGCTAAAAAGAAATATTGACATTATTGACATAAAGAAGAAAAAAGTGGGAACACGTATTACTTGTGTAGAAAGGCTGAAAGGTATTTATGTAAAGTAAAACGAACAGCATTTGATCAACTCTTGGCCACGAGGACAGAGAGAAAGCTTTACAACAGGAATATGTTTGGATTGGCTCGACACTTTTGATGGAAAGTAAAGAACTACCAAAAAGTAACTTTCCCACAAAATTCACCACAACGTGAAGCAGTTAAAATTATTGCCTTTTTTGGGTTTTTTGAATAATATGTTTTGTTTATGGAAAGCATACAATTTGATTTAATGCACACACTCGCTATTGTTACTTGCAAAGAAGAGAAGTGAACTTTTGTCAGGATAAAAACATTGAAAGAAATATGATATTTGGTATGTTTTCTCTCTGGGATCGTATGCGGTTTGAGAACAAATAAAATACAATATTTCTAGGAGTTTCTAGACATAAATATTCAAAAAGTTGTGTGAAACGAATGCGATCGTGGATGCTCATATTGTATGTATGATAATATGTGTTTGTGGTAAATGTAATTATCGAAAGCCAAATATACCACAAAAGGTATTGTTGTGAAAACATTTTGAAAATCTTTAACTAAAGAAAGTTTAAGGGGAGGAGGGCAGGAGAGAGATTGAGTATTTCTGCACAGAGAGATTTGTTATTAGTATTAGTGAAAATCTATAATGTATATGGATGGGCGTATGCATTTAGTTCGACTACTCAATTTCGTGGTTTATTCTTGGGACATTTCTCCCCACGGATTAATTTCATCTTTATTGCTTTTTAATGGCCCCTTGTGAACTTCTTAATGGCCACTTTTGGCGTCACCATAACAAATGCCAATGCTGCAAGACCACACATAAAACTTATGGGTTATTGACTGAGGAAATCACACAGGAAAGTTTTTGTACTATAATCGTATGAACTACTTTCCTCAATCCCGGTGGCAGCCAGCAAAAATTATTTTTACTCCTTGCGTGCATGCAAATTCAGACAATAGGACGACGCTTTGTGAAAAGTGATAACTCTAAAAGAGAAAGTTACGATAATATGAATGAATTATTTGGACTTTTGAAGAAAAAACCAAATTACCTTAAAGTTAAAGACAACTTAAAACTTTCGCAGTAAATCCATCAACACATAAAACGAACTAATTAATTGCCTTGAAAGGCAAAAACTCTTCCGTTTCCTGCGTATGAAATACAAAATTGTCATCATCGCCGAGAGAAAGGAAAATATATGACTACGAACAATTTATAGTGTACACTTTTATTATTAGTAAAAGTTTTTTTAGAAGGGAGAAAGTGACATCTTTGCGTGTCACTTGAATCCCGCAATGAGTTCATTTCTAATGAATACCAACTCAAGTTACCTTGACCCGAAATTTCCGCCACCCTGCGATGACTATGGTGGGATGGCTCTACAAAATTACACCGACTATTATTCTATGCCAATGGGACCATGCCCGCCTGCAACGCATCATCCGCACCACCCGCATCATCAACTCTACTACCATCATCCGCCATCGGCGGTTATGCATAATCATCAGATGCATAGTCATCCCCAGCATCAAACTCATCATTTAAACGCACATCCGCATTTAACAACGTCCACGTCTCCTCAACAACTTCTCACGGGAGGAAGTAGTGGAAATAGTGGAAATGGAAGTCCCATTCCTGGGAGTGTCCATGGAGGGCATATTGGAGGACATCAGATGGCTGTTAGCGGAACTCCAACTTCTGGTGTTGTTGTTCCCGGTGGACCTCATCACTTATCGCATCCACACCAAAACATTTCCCCAATTCCTGTTGCACTCCAGCAGCAACAACCGCAACAGCAGCCATCACTATTCTCTCAACAAAATCCTTCCAGTCATCCCCACCAGCAACAAAGTCGGGACTCTTCTCCATTTCATCCGGTAAATAACTCGACTTCCTCAACTAATGCGCTATATGGAACAACTCCAAATCATCTTGGCCACCATCACCACTCTCATAACAGTAATAATCATAATCATCAACATCATCATCATTCGTCCCACTCTCATTCGCAACAGCAGCCGCATCATCTTCAAAATCATCATCTTCAGCAGCAACAACAACACCATCAACCGCATCTTGGGCAACCAAATGATGTCTACTACCCGTTAGCCCAGTCACCCGAGGATCACCTTATTTCTAGTCCACCACTAACTGTGCTCACTGCAGGCACCAGTAATAATAATGGCGCATCGAGTAATAAGAACAACAGCAACGTTTCCAGTACAGCTAATAATGGCGGCGTGAACTCCAGTGGCAATAACCATAATAGCCCCGTTCTCTTGCTTGGTACTGGAGGCACTAGTAATAATAATGTCGTTGGTAATAACAATACTTCATCCACTTATCCTGGCAATGTACTCTCAACTTTGGCCCACCTAAACACCAGCAATAACACAACAAATGCTCAGACACCCTCCCCTGTGTCCTCCGTCATGAGTAGCTTATCACTCATGAGTCAAGGCTCTGGAGGTGGTGGTGGCAGTAGTGGTTATCTCGGAGGTGGAGGAAATGTTTTATCAGGTCAGCATCTATTTAGCAATAATAGTGGCAACAATAACACAAGCAGCATGCCTGCTAGCACTACGTCTGACTTTCTAAACAGCAGTATCAAGAATGAGAGTGAGAATAATTCTAGTTGTGATTATGTGGTTTCAGTGTCCAATAATAGTCTGACAACTGGTGGATGTCTTACACAGACAACACCAACAGGAGCCAATCTCCAAAGTGGACTGAGCGCTGGTGGAATGGTCGGTGGTTGCAATAGTGGCAGTACTCATGACCTGACCAGCGGCAGCGTGGGAGAGTTAAGTCCTGGAGACGACGGTGAAGATAGCAATTCAAGCAATAACTTTAAATCAGAGTGCATGGAACTCGACTCTGATGATGATGATGACGAAGATAAGGCTAATATTATGATTTATCCGTGGATGAAGAAACTTCATGCTGGTGAAACGGGGGGATCTGGTAAAGTTAGAGGTACGTAACACCTCAAGTACATTTTATGATAATATTATTCTATTTCCGCTTACATGCTAGTTATGATAAAGTTCAGTAGTTTTTAGATAGTTAACATGCACTTTTTTCAAAGAAAATAATTAATTTTCATTGTCCTTTCACACGTGTAATTGGTTTAACGCTGGTAACTCATTAATCACTGCAATGTTACTCATTTGGGGTCATATAAGAATGCGGAATGGGAATGACAAAGAATTGATAACAATAATCTCCCTATCATGTTTTTCACACATATACACTGTCTTTCGTCGATATTTCGCACTAGCATAGAATTTGAATGAACTGAGCTACAAGCTATATCAGCAATTTTTGCTTTCCAACGATATCAACCTCGTCGCATCATCATAATTCTAGAAAAAAACATATGTAGCGTTTATCGTAAAGATGAGATTTTTTCAACAAAATTGGTGTAGTAAAAACATGATTAGATTTTTATTTTTATCATCACTGCTACTGCTGTATGGGGAGAAAATGGTACATTTTAACGTAGGATTTGCATAGTAAAAAATGATAATATTATCAAGCATCAGAGTAGTGCTCTGCATTACTTTATACATTGAGAGGGAATTGTTGTAGTAGCCAGCCATTTGATTCCTACATTTTTTATCTCCTACTTCTTAGTTCATGGTTATCACTGATACGTTACGGTTTGTTTTGTTTCTGTAAAAAAAAATCAGGAAGAAAAGTACAGAGCTAGTGTTTTTTCAAAACGGGAAAGTAGAAGATGCATAGCATGAAGTTTAAAAGCGGAATATCTCTGGAGAGAAAGAGAAGTATGCATGTACATATATATTTAACATGTAAAATGGTTGTATACTTTAGAAAGGAGAATTTGTGTGTAGTCATATTACTTCTTTACTTGATGTTTATAATGAAGAAAATGTGAATAAAGG
>JAQFZH010003419.1:0-13892 GCA_034695485.1 Entomobrya nivalis | reverse complement strand
TTAATTTTTTGGGGAAAAAATCGGGGTAATTAGGCTGGAGACAATGCGAAAAAAGGGGGCAGACAAATACACTGCCTATATTTTATTCCTAATATTTCAGAAATGCAATCAAATTCTCTATTTTCTGGATTGCCTTGAACGTTAACATGAAGCAAGGTGAAAATGTAATCAAAAAATCATATGTCCTTAAATAAATAATAAAACATTAAGTTTTTATACTTTTTGTAATATTCTCAATTATGGTCTGACGTCAATATATGAAGGTTAAACTACATTGTGTCTACTAAGTTTTGAAATGTTATAGAATTTGGCGTCAGTTGCAACTTGAAGTTGGAACATAAAACACCAACATGTTTAGTCAACGTGTATTTACTGTAGTTGAATTTGTACTAAAGATAACGTATAGTATTCAAGTATGCGCTATAAAGTTTGACAGACAAAATAGTCTGCTTTATACTGACAGAGAAAGGAAAACCACAAGAAACGTTTTTGCCAACCTTCTTTTAACTATAAGTTGGTTCGTTGGTGCTTTCATTCAGACTGCATATTTCTACAGTCAAAAGGATGTCGATCGTATGAACTTGGCGTTAGCATTTATTGGAGGTGCTCTTGTTTTCTTGGCTATATCTACCATAACTGCATTCTATCCCACAAGTTGTTGTAGAATTATAAATGGGTTATTTAAGTTTTTTGGCTACTTGCATGGTAAGATACTTCAACTCAAAGTTGTATAAGGTTTTTTTTTTGGACATTTAATATGGTTTGCTAATTCAATTGTTTTTAATGTATCTTATAGGTTCTTTTATGTCTTTATCAAATTCATCAAGATTTAGAAAATTCAACAAAATTCATGACATTCTTTTATATATATTTTTATTGGCTGTATTAGCTTTAAATGTAGCTCTAAACTTATTTTTTATTCTAGATACCACAGGATGTTTATTAGTTGGTTCAACCATTCCATCTAAATATCGTCCATTTTATGTTAACTTATTACTGTATATTATCCACTTTTATATAACAAGCTGTCTTTTATCTAGTGGCGCTCTTATTGGATCTTTTGCAATCATTTATTGTTTCTACTTGACTTTATTTTATACAACTGAGTTACGATTAGGCCAGCCAATTCATAAATATTCAACTAGCTCTAATTTAAGAAAAAGTTCAAAAACTTTGAGACATGTTTTTAGATCGTTTCAGGTGTTGCACGCAAGCGTTAATGCTTTGTTCGGACCTTATTACTTACTATTAGATGGATTATTTATGTTATGTGGTTTGTATATAAATTTTGTGCTAATTAAATATTGGACCGCTTTGCAGCCGCATGCTAAAATTCCGTTATTATTTGGTGTGATTTTCGCTATGTCCGTTTGGACAAATGTATTGGAATTAGGTAGATTTTTATACTTCCGTGGGAACAAGGTTTTCAAAAGTTGGAAGGGATATAAATGGGACGATGCAATGGACAATAAAGTAATGAAAAAATTTGGGATGTCCTGTAGACCCATACTGTTAGCATATGGAACACAATATGTTATTAAGAATGGTAGCTTGTTTAATTTTTATAGAGGTGTTATAAGAGGTACTTGTAGAGCTTTATTGACAACAAAATAATATCCTTTTGTAAAGTTTTTATGTTTAAGATAAATAAAATGATAATTGTGCGGTAATAACATTTTAATGGACTAATAGTCAATCATTTAAACCATCTTATATATCTCGTGACGACATTCCGTGTATAATGACAATGTGCAATATATTCTGCAACTAGAGTTGTCCATTCTAGAGCAACATTACTTTAACAGGTAATTTCACAACAGAATTCCATTTAAATAACTAATGAAACAATACATTTGGCTACTTTTGCTTCAACAAGCCATTATAATAATGGCCTTTTTCGATGGAGACGGTGACGAAGAAAAGCCTCCTGAATATGCGCAGAATCAAACCAAGTTCCTTATTTCCAATTTTAAACAGCAAACGGACATTAAAACTCCTGCGAGAAAATTAGAAAAGAATTTCAGAAAGGAACAGTGTGATAAAACCGATTTATTTTGCAGAACGGTAACTCAAATAATCAAGCAAAGTACATGTACTCAATAAAAGATAAACATGTTCTATAAATACTCGTTTATTTTAAAAAAAAATACCGACAAATATAGCCGAAACTTCTCAAAAAGTATGGATACCCCGTGGAAACCCACAATATAACAACCAAAGATGGATTCGTATTGATAGCATTTCGTGTAACTGAAGGTCGCAATGAAAGTTTTCCACCACCTAATCCCCCAAGGAAGCAAAGTGCTGTAAGACGCCCAATAATTCTAGGACATGCTCTTGTAAGCTCATCTTCCGATTGGTTAATGAATACACCTGACAAAGCCCTCGGATATATTCTTGCTGACACTGGTTTAGATGTTTGGTTTATAAATAACCGTGGAACAACTTATTCTTATAAGCATAATTATCATCTTCAAAACCAGTCAGAATATTGGGATTGGAGTTTTCACGAAATGGGAACTATTGACCTGCCTCAATGGATCGACTATATTTTAAATGTTACCGGATACTCTGATCTTTATTATGCCGGATTTTCAATGGGATGTACCTACTTTTTTGTGATGATGTCTGAGAAACCGGATTATAATAAAAAAGTTCGAAAAATGTTTGCCCTTGGACCATCTGCTTACTTAAGTGAATCTCCGCAATACTGGATGTTTTCCAAAATGGTGAACGTTTATGGCCAAATGTATGATACCAAGGGTCACACTAAATTTATACCGGAAACTGTTCAAAAATGGATGAATCTTATGGGTTATACATGTTATCAGTTGCAGCCATTATGTGACAATTATTTGTATTTGATGGTTGGTCATAGTCCAGAGCAGAGAAATTCTACACAGACAGCAATACTAGTTTCACATACGCCAGATGACGTTAGTAGTAAAGCGGTTATACACTTTTTTCAGATTATGAAAGCCAAAAGATTTCAAATGTATGATTATGGATATTTAAAGAATAATGTTGAATACAAGGGACTCACTGTACCACCTGCGTATAATTTAACAAGAGTTAGTACTCCAGTAATTATGTTTTATACGAAGAATGATGTATATGCGACGAAAAAGGATATGAGAAGGTGTGCTAAAGAGTTGGGTAATTTGGAGGAACTGATACTTATAAAGAATAAAAAGTTTTCACATATTGATTTAATGTATGGGATAGATGCGGATAAGTTGGTTTATCAAAAGATATTAAATGTTATAATTGAAACAGAGGGAGAAAAATAAATAGATAGGCAATTAAGATTATTTTTACAAAGTTGGCCATGTGTACATATAACGCTATATATGGATTTTAGAATGTGGTTTTTTGACAAGAAATACGTATGTTTTATTCATTGAGAATTTTAATGGCCCATTGTATTTATGTCTCAAAGAAATTGTGACTATTGTTTTGTATTGACAACACTTTTTAAGTTTATAAAACAATGAAGCAATAAAATGTGAGTTTTGAGAATTGCGATTTTAAATGGACATAAAGCCAACTTGTAGGTCTCTTAAAATGTATAAAAGCGGTGATGTATGTGTGAATTGGGTAGTCTTATTATGAAAGTCAACACGATTTCCGCTGATAAAATATAATATATATATATAATATAATAATAATGCAAATACGTAAAAGCTGATTCGCAATCTATAAAAGATTATTTTTTAAATATGTATTGGTGTTTTAAAAGTTGTCAATGAACATATGTTTTATATGAAAAGTTTAATAATTAAGCTCAGTATGGAATGTTTTGGAAAACAAAATAAAGTATTATCTAAAAAAATTCTCTTTCAATGCAATTTGCATATTATGTTTATACTACTGTTACTGTTAATCAATGTTTTCAAATGATTATGTCTTTTTCATGATTCGTTTTTATCAATTAGCCTCCTTCAATAAGTTTGTTGGAATTAAAGTATTTTGATTAAATAATTTTAAAGCAAACCATTCCAATCTGGTGGTACTAAAAATTATCTTTAATAAATTTAATAAACACTGGCTCATTTTGTATTAGTGATGATAATACAGTAAAGCTATGAAAACGATGAGTTTAAAAAATAACAAACTTAAATTGTTATATTGGTATTTCCTGTGTAATGATCAATTGCATGTGCTGAAACTGGCGATTTTTTGATCTGCTCTGCTTTGTGTGAACTGCTCAAACTTAACACCACATATTTCCATGGGTTTGCACCAAGATAATACGGGTTGATGGATTCAACTCACTTGGATTTAATTGCTGGTGGACCCGGCAATATTTCCAAAGCTTATTACTATTCATTTTAATGGCAATAAGAGTTGTCTTTATTTTAAAGTTAGAGCTTTCGTTAAATCACCGTTAACGTTTTCAAGAACACACGAAATTATAAAAAAAATCTAAATATGATCTAGGTGAAAAATTGGAACGCTAAATAATATGTAATAAACAATTTTTATATTAAATCTTTTGCAAGGTGATACCAAGATCAACTGTCCTATCCAGTATTTCGGTTGATGTTGTTTGAATATTTTTGTATATATATAGCTTCCTTGAATATTCTTCGGAACCACTGCTTTTCGAAACAAAGAAGGACGATGGAGCCTGTATCAAACGTGTGATCTGTACCATTTTCATCTAGATGTTGAACAAGAGCTGATTGGGTCGATCTGTTGTTCTAAAGCTTGCCGAACTCGTCGGAACTTGTTTATTTGTAAATTAATAGATTCAGCTTGGCGTCCAAAATAATTTAAATTGCGTCAAAAATAAACACATGTGTCAGAAGGAGAGCATGTTTGAATTAGATAGTTTGAACAAATATCTTAATTGTGTGTAATATGTAGTGATGTGTTAAATGACAACATATAGCTTTGATAAACCTAGACCACCATTCTTTGCGACAAAAGGTTTGCAATAATTTTACAGTTCGTATTCTAGACATGTATTTAAAAGGGTTTGAAACATGATAAGTCAATTATTAAGTTAAAAACCTGATAAAAATATTTATTTTTGAAAACCGCTTCATAAAAGTAAACCTAATTAAGTCGGGAATAAATATATTTTCCATATTTACGCAACAATTATTACTGTTTTCTAACCTAAAGTTATATATTAAAGCTGTTTCAATGTATCGCTGGGCCGTTATCTAAGTGTTTGATATTAAATGTTAGAAAAACAGAATGTACGTCACAAGAAAGAAAGATTATAACTAACGGCAATATGGTTTGATTATAATTCACAGAGCAGTCGACTGTATATAATAAGAAGGTTTACAAAACCTTCGCTAGTTTGGATTGTATGCTTCAAGTTGTAGGGCAGTAGGGCTTTCTTTTTCTCGCTTCAAAATTCTCAAATATTTAATTCGACCCAAGATGTTACTTCAAAATTTTAAATTGTTTGAAATAATTTGCAAGGTTCCCTTCAAGTTAAACTTTAAAATTCAAGTGGAACAGTAAAAGTCGTCGATTAATTTTAACAAATCCCTTAAAGTCAAAATTTCGCGAATGGTTTCCTTTATGGAATAACAATATTGGCTTTAATCCCTACAAATCTTCAAATCCGCTCATGTTACAAACTTGGTCCACTCATTTTGCATTTGTAAACGGAACAGTTAAACTAGAAACTGACAGTAAAATTTATTCAATGTGTAGAACAAGGAGAAAGTACTCTTTGATAGAAAGACTTAATTTGTAAGGTGTACATTTAGTTACTCCAACTGCAACAGCAGTTCACCTAATATATCTTTACGGACTGCATTGGACTTTTCCATGTAAACATTCTCTTGCCTTAGATTTCCTTATCGCTGAATGTAACTCATTAAATTCGAATGAAAGGTTTTGGGACATTTGTATTAAAATCGTCATAGTTCTCATAAATCACTGGGCTTAGTTATTTTCAATGGCTGCTATACAATATGTTGTGGGTGGAATAAACATTCTTTGTTCTCTAAGTTTCTGCAATTTTGTTTACACATTTGACGAAGTATTTAACGTGTAATCGGATATAGCTTTGCACCAATTAGCTTTAATGTACAGAACCATCCAAGTTTTGAATGGACTTTGTAACGAAGTTCAACAAGGTGCCCCCATGTTTGGGATAATGTTTCGTGGTATTTTCTTACAAGCTGTGGCAATGACTGGATTAGCATTGTTGCCTTGGTCAAAGGATAATTTAATACCGTTGAGCTTATTTGTGTTTATTGTCGTTTATACTGTACTGTTTTTACTAGTTATGTTAGGTGGAATGGCTAATATCACAGAACAGTCTAGACGAATACTTGTAAAGAGAAGAAATTAGGACTTATTGTTGGTAAAAATATTATCGATGACAAAATTAATATTCGTTGGATGAAAAAGTTTTTTGTATCGTGTGATCCAGTTAAATTTAAGTTTGGAGAGCTGAATTTTGTGGATTGGTTGACTTCTTCAAATTGCACAGTTTTTGAAAATAGGATGACTTTACAACTTTTGTTAATTGGGGGGAAGGCGCTTAAAACTGCCTAATGCAATAAGATATGTGACATTTTCAATTGGAATTGATGTTGTTCTTTTTTTCGTAATTATTTTGGCAATATTGATAGGTTACTTGTTGATTAGAAAATTCCGATTTGATTACCCAATTTCTTTGACACCGCAAACCATTTTGTTTCATGATTTTTATGGGCTAAGCATTGAAGTGGTTGTCCAAGCGAACGAAATTTTACTCTTAAGTTTTAATTTTTTCAGGGAATAAGAGGTGCTGCTGCTGCTGTGGATTCCAAAAAGGTTAGAAATATCTGGAAATTTCGCAACAATTTCAGTTTATACAACTACTAGTTTCCGAATTGTTGGTGCTGTCATTTAATTAAACTATTTAATTAATATTCAAATAATATACATTACGTAACATCGCAAGTTGAAAACAAAATAACAAATTATTGGTTTGCGTCAATAAAAAGAAGCATACTTTGCAAAAACAAATATTAAAACTAAAGAACCACTTCATATAATTTCCTAACATTTTTTTGAATGCCTTTTGTTCCATAACAGCACCTTATTTTCAATCTCTAAAACATGACGACACGCTAATTTTTAGTTTTTATGCTATTTTGGATAAACTTTGAACAAACATGTCAAAACAAAAATAAAGAAAAGGTGGGAGTTTGGCTTAAAATAAATTAAAGCTATTACATATGAAATCAGAACACAAGAAAACTGCGTAGTTTAAATACATAAATTTATTGACACTATTTTCTGTTTACTGTGTTAATTCCAAGCTTGATATAAAATCAAGACAGTTAATTGATTACCCCAACTTCACATTAACTGTTGAAATAACAAGTTTTATCATTCTCCTGCTAGTGAGTTCATAACAGTGGAATGTTTTCATTAAATATTTGTTTTGACTTTAATTCTGTTTACCTCTTTCGTGACAGAAAACAACACGAAGTTGAAATTTGTTTTTTAACATTTTGTGACGTATTTCCTAGAGTATACGTGTACAATTTTTTTTCAAATATCATTCAGTTAAAACAGTTATATCTAGTTAATATCTAGTAAAATAGTTAGTTTGGAAACTTTGAAAAAATGCTGACCAAGGCAGCTATCGAGTGTCTACAAGGACTAGTAAATTTGTGCAACAAATGCTCCGTAATTCGAATACGTTTTTATCACTTAAAATGCGTTTGTACAACAAAAAATTGGAATTACCACACATACTTAAATCGTATAATTTGGCCCGTGATTTTGTTTTTATCTTCTACACTAACGATTTTTGAACTGGGTTATTTTTGCCTTAGAAACAATCCGATTAATATTATAGTACTGTTATACCATGGGTCTGTTTTGATTATAAAAATATCTTCTGCAATCGCTTATTACGCTTACAATAAAGCGCCTGATGACTTTTGCCATCTTTTCAACGCAATAGTTGCAGAGTCTACTAAAAAGCATTCATTTGTTTTACAGAAAGAATCATTAAAACCACAACACAAGGATGATATTGTATTTGCCGTGTTGCTAGTTGTGAGTTCATTTTCGGTGATACTTTATTGCTGGGTATTGATACCATTAGTGTCGCTTTTGCTACCATGTTAGCATTATACACCTCTTTTGAATTGGATTTTCAGTGACTGTCACAAGATAACTTTTAGAATTCTGATATGTTGTAATAATATAATGTGTATGGTGCCAAATGGGTGTCTTGCAGGAATAATCGCTGTAACCTGCTGTTGTACAATTAAATGTATCAATGGAATGTTGTCGAAACTAATGTAAGTAAAATAACTAATACATTCTCTAAAAGTTTTGGGGTTGACGACTAGATTAAAATACGAGAATTAAATTTAACCTTAGGTTTGTTCTAGCTGCAAGATGTAATGGAAATCACAACATGTGCTACTTGGCTGCATTTTACTACCGAAAAATTCAAGTATTTGCTCTGCTCGCTAATATTTGCTTGGAAACCTATGTTTTACCAGACACTCAATTCAGTGGAGCAGTTTTATTAATTGCTTTGCTATATTCTTCATTGACGTTTGGAAAGTACTTACCAGTTTTCTATACAATTCTAATTTTCCTGATGTTTTTGTTACTTTTATCAATAGTTTGGGTAATACTTGACATGGGTAGTCAACCAGTAGTAAAATCTAGAAAAGTGTTAAATTCCTTTAAAAATTTAATCGCTTTTGTGGATCCAGCTACACAAAAAAATATATTCGAAGCTGTTCTCGAATTGTCCTTAGGGTAGGTTCTTTCCATGCTTTGGATCGAAGCAGAGCCCCGAGTTTCTTGCGGTTTATATTGCAAAGAACATTCTTTCTTGTAAAGTCAACAGGGAAAGTTTCTGAAATAACATTATCGCTTCCGATGTGAATGTTTTACAAATAGGACAACTAAATAGAAATTGGAACTGAAACAGTTTCTTGGACAAGATAATTCTTTTAATATATTCCAGTTAGGTGTTCAATCGCTGTGCATACAATATATACGGGTATTATTCCTTTACGTATGTATCTGCACCAGAAACCATAAATACATTTACGATAGGTAGTTTTTTAGAGTAAATGCTCTGCCTGCTTTCTTCAGTTCATTATGGAGTTTACATACTGGCCGCTCAGAGTGAATATATGTATATAGTAAAATAATGTACAGACATTTTATAACGAGCTTCTGTAGTATTCCATATGCAAATCTCACATTCTTTTTTATATCAATCGTAAGCTCATTTCATCGAGATCATGATTATAAACTATATCGTAATATTTATTTTAACTTATTAATAACATCGAGAACCATATTAAGTATAATTTTATAATGTCTAGTCTAGATATCAACTGGTACTCATAACAGAAAACCTGTTCACGACAGTCGGTTCTAATTAATTTTCTACAATACCACCATTGTAATTATTCCACATTGATAGATATGTAGTTAAAATGTCAAAAGCTTGTAAAGCTTTCCTCTTTGTAATGACTTGATCCATATGACTTTGGTTTTGGCTTACAACAAATTATTGAAATTATTTGAACATCCGATTTGACATGAAAACAAAAGGTATGATTATTCCACCATATACTTGAATTAAAGTTCATTTCAATAATTTCCAATAAAGGTCATCTAGACCTAAATCTTATAATCAACGTCATATCCAACTGCTGGAATTTTAACCCACATTGTTATCAAGTTCATATGTTTACGTTCCCTTTAGTAACGCAATTGTTTAATCTTCAGCTTTTTGTTTTGACTGCACCACACTTTTAGTTGGTTGGTCAAGTCATTTCTGTATCTTTCCGTGAAGAATATGTATATAAGTGGGTTGAGTATAATTGTCGATTTTGCTAAAAGTGTTGGAAGTGATGTAGCCCAAATTGGTAATAACAGTTCGCCCCAAAAGCTTGAGTATAAGCAAACAACTGCATATGGACTCCAAGCAATAACAAAGCCAGTTGTTATTAATATACTTATCTGTTAGATTACAGAGTACACTTTAAATATACACACATTACTATATGGTAAAAATGATGTGTTTTTTTATTTTCTCACCCAAGTCAACTGAACATCAGTTCTTCTCATGCATCGCTTGTTAACACAATTAATTTTCATTTTCCGGTTCGACTTTCTGACAATCCGTATGATTTGAGTGTAACTGAACATAATAATGAAAAGGGGGACAAAAACTAAAAATATGGTCACCAGAATTATATAGATTCGGCTTGCTGCAATAAAGTACATGAATTCTTATTTTAGAGTGCAATTCAAATAGACAATATGAACACAATAGCAGGATATTGTATCCCGATTATAATTGCAAAACCTACCTCTATCGTTAGCCATCCAATTTAAAGTACAACTCAAGCCGTAGGGTTCCACTTCATAACTGCCAAATCCAGCAAGTGGCATTGCAGCCCAGACAAAAGCCATCAGGTATCCAAAAGCCATCATTTTACATGACGTTTGACAAGTTATTCGGTTACCTGAGTTATTAATTAAAAGAATACAAATATAAAAATTTACAGACTTGCCTTTCACTTTGAAATATATGTTTGTATATAACACGCTGTACTTGGTAGATAACCTATGTGTTACTGCAAGAGAAAAGGGACCAAAGGGAAAATTGGCCGTAGTTTTTTTCAAAGTTGCGTCGCTTTGATCACAAATCACAACGGCGTTGCATTTTGGGATAAACAGCAATGCAACTGCAAAAAAATCATAACGGCCAATTTTCCCTTTGGGCCTTTTTCTCTCACAGTAACACATATTGTCATGTAAGTAAAATTTATATATGTATTCAACCAATAAAATATAAAATTTAGATAAATAAATTGGTACATTTCTGTAAATTAGTAACGGTCAATTATGTTCGTGGTCATCATATGAAACCTCGATCGTTAGTTTTTTTTAATTGTTTCAATTTAGTCAATTTTTAACTCAATGGCTTAGCCAAGATTACCTCGCACTGGATCGCAAGTCTTGAAGTATCGAATAATGGCTATAGATGTTATGGAATATATACTGGCAACTCCGAGAAAATAGGAGGTAAATCCATATACTGTGCATCCTACAACAAAACAAATGATGATGTTTATAAAAATCGTTTTTTGATTACATTTATTTTTTGATGATTGGGAACAGATTTTATTCAACGTGTGGATATAAGAACAAAATATTGTAAGGATTTAAAGATCAAAGTAATTTAATGCCAATGATGTCTCTTTGTCCCTTGTCGGCACTGTAATTTGATCAATTGAACAAGTGTCATCAAAAACGTGTTAAATGCGCGACTTGAATTTCACAACGTGTTTGAGAGGATATAAAAAGTTGATTATAACATGGCACGTTGAAAGACAGACGTTTACATGTGACATCGTTTGGCAGAACAAAAGTAATATAAATCGTTCTTCGATATCAAGTGTCAACTTACCAATTTGTCCAAAATCCCATTGATGTATAAAAGCAGCCGCTGTAGACATTGGATAGCTCGCAAGTGAAAGCAGAATATCTACAATGGCGAGGTTAATGAAAAACACTTCTGCCGAACTCAGTTTTTTGTGCCGAAAAAGGAATATGATCACAGCACAACTGTTCCCCAGAAATGAGAGAAGACCTGTGAATTGGATAAGTGTTAAAACAAAACGAGATTAGTAGATATACAATATGTTCATATAATACACACCGAATATCTGTTTTTTTGGTGAAAGTAAAAATAGTACTTTCATAACTTAAACAATCAATACGTTTCTAACGATTTGATTGACGCAGAGAGCTTCCATGAAAATTTGGATTTTTTATGAGACTTGCCAAGACTTAGATTGTGGTACTCTTATGACATTATACTTTTAGATGGATAAACTAAAATTAACGTTTTTATAATAATGAAAAGAATTTATCTTACTAAAGCCAGCAAGCAAGGTTCCAAATAGTATATCCCCAGACCATGAAAGCTTAGATTGAAATTTGATATCAATATCCTTGAAAACATTTGTCAAGATGACGCTGTCTGGTTCCACTTTATCTGAACATATTTTATTCCCTTTCTTGTTCGAATTTAAATCTCGGGAAAATATTTTTGAAGATATTGAGGTGACACCTTCAAGACTTGACGATGAGTGTAAATCCTGATCAGTTCCATTTTCGTTTTCGTTTTCAGCTCCCAAGTTCTTTGGACGGCTGGATTTGTTTAACTTTGACGTACTTGAAAATATTACATTTTCCGAAACTATAGTATTAATTAGAATAATTAACGTAGCAAATCGAATAACAAATTTAGACTTCATCTTGAAAAGTCCGAATAGGAGAGTTTTGCTTATTTTAATATTTTCTTCTAAACAGCGTGGTTTCCATATATCATTGATCAAACACAGTCAACAAAACAGAAAATCTACACAGGAGAGATCCTTCCTTGTTGGGAGTTTGGCAGCAACTGGGCACGGTGAAAGCTCCATATGCTGTTTAAGTACCACAAAGCAGTAAGATCAATCTGATTTGTTCGCAGCATCAACTTTTAGAATGTCAAGAACAGCAACCAGTGATAATGAATTAGGCATGTTCCTGGAGATCACCATAATACAGAACAATTCCCATCGTTTCTCACTAAAGTCTTTGGTTTGTTATAACAAATCCTTTGTCAAATGAATTCTCATTTACATCACTTGATTATATATAATAAGTGTTACATAAACCATCACTTGTGCTATAATAAAATGCTCCGGTACTTCATATAATTAAATTTAATAATTGAACCAAAACAATAAAATCAGTGCAAGAGACTAATGAAGCGAACTAATTATAGTACATATTTCGATCAAGGGTGATGCGCGTATAACTTTGAATACAATTTATAAAGGAATGATATTGATATATAAATATTGAGCCATATGGAACATGCATTTCTATCGATGTAGTTGAGAAACCGTCTTACCGCAAAAAATGGTAAGTGAAATTGTTTTACAAAATGTACTTTTAATTTATGAAAGTCAAGATTAAAATGATGATGAATTTATATATCTCTAATTAAATATTTCAATTTAATCTCGTGTTCCTATTTATTAGAAGCAAATTTTGAACCGTCGGCAGTCGTACAGACTTAAACAGAAAATGTTAACAAGAAAGATTAAGAGGCAGACAGCTGATAGAAGTTTTCGTAAGTAATCATTTATTACGAGTAAAAATCGATTCATTTTAAGAGAACGAATTTATACCAAATAGAAAAATGTTATTATGTTACGAATAAATTGTTAAATATTTTAGTAAACACGATCTGTGTTACCAGAACCGTGGAATGGCCAGCGACTCAATTAATTGGCGAAGAGAAAATCAAATTGCTTTTCATGCTGGCGATTGGTCTGAATCCGAAACCAGGTAAGTTCAGAATTTAATATATATTTGCAAATGAAAGTTTTAAAAATGTAATATTTATTAGAATATAATAATTATTTGGTTTTTATTATCCTAAAATCAGGAATGACTCAGAACATGCCATCCATTAAAATAAACACGCTGGATGTATCCAAAAAATCGAATGTAAGTCAACTCAGACCATTATCTTTGCTGATATTTGATATGTATTTATATTCCTTACTTCAAACACAATTAAATTACTTAATGATAATTTTAACTTTTTTATACAATTTATTTTATAGGCAAAAGCCAAACGACAACCCGGATATTTGAACTTCGTACAAAATGGAAGTCGGTGGAACTCCATCAACGAGTAACCCAATTTTTAATTAATGCACCTGCATGAACCTCTAGCAAGAACTCTGTGGAAGTTGTAAATCTCGTGTCAGACGACGAGTATGATGGAAACAAAACTGATGAAATTGACTCCCAAGAACAGTCCCCTGCCCAAATCGCTAGACAATGTGGCATCCATGTGAATCCGTCATATT
>JAQFZH010003418.1:0-13893 GCA_034695485.1 Entomobrya nivalis | reverse complement strand
CACGACTTTGACAACACATTTGATCACCAGTTTAATTTTTCAGTAGTAACTTTTGAAACTGCACACAAATTAACAAACTGCTTAAATTCACTGACTGCTTGGAGGATGGACCACAAAATGATGTAATTTCCGAGTTTTTCTGTCCATGGAGAATTATTTTAACTTTACTTAAACTTTGATTTTATTACCACCACAAAAATTGTGATGTTGCTCGTATGACTCCGTATGCCCATCTCGGGACGACGAGTTTAAGACATTTCTCTTAGGAAATTGTAAAAATTGAACACAGAAGTGTCATAATTACTTTTGCAGTATGTTCATAGTGAAGTCAGTCAATGTGGCTGGTTCGAAATGTTTGCAATGGAAGGTATAAAAACCATTTAAAGGTCTAAGGGAATGTAAGAGTTCGCATAGTTTGAACCACGTCATCAATGTATAACAAATGTGTTCGAGAAACTGAAAAGACTTTAGTACAGAAAAGTGATTATGACTTTTGTAATTTGCAACACAAGTGACAATTGCTTCAATTTAGAATAAAAAAAACTACAATGAAGATTGCGTGGTCAAGCTGCCCTAAAACTAATGTTATGTATGTTATTATAGCATGACTAACACCAAGAATGATCATGTAATATTTCTATGTAATATGTTATCAAATAGTTAACTGAATGATTAATACGTTTAATGATGCAACTTTTATTTCCAATACGTCATCTTATGAATCATTACATGATGTAATATGGTACAAAATATTATAATGTCATTAAGTATATAAACTAACAACAACACACAATAAATCAGTAGTTGGATCCTTGAACACATAATATCATCTAGTAGTTTGACACTTATTTCTAGCTACGCAAGCCTTTGCAAATTTTATTCAATACTGCATAAATTTTGGTAACAATTGTGGACATGCATTAAGTTTCCTAAGAAATCACAGAAGTCGGCGGAATCGGGACGAAAAACCAGCAGATGTGTACGAGGTGAATTACGTGAGTATACTGGAATTCTGTCACCAACCAGAAAACGAACGAAAACCAATTCCGAATCCACTGAAACTGAACACAAAACTTCCACATCAGATATTGACGGTATATTAAATTTAGAACAGAATATATTTGAAACTTTCGATGACCAGGTATTCATAGAAGAATCTGAAACAGACGAAAGATATTTAAGCCTTGGAATTCCAGAAGAAATAAACCAAGTCGATTCAGAGTTAGTGTCACCATGAAACACTGACACAGTTTGGAAACACCTGTGTCAGTGTTTAGCAGGAGACATTCAGAGGGTTTATGGTCAAATATTACTGATCTTCTAGTTAATTACGGAAGAAGTCAACGCCTTCCTTCATACGCTTTTAGACATCTTGAATATACAATTAGTGAGGAATTTGCGTCACATCACGAATACCTTAAAACGCCTGTGAAATTGACTCCAAGTTCTCCAGAAAACCCCAGTGATCCTTTTCGGACACAATCCACCAACGACTCATACAGAACACGGCAACCTTATAAAACTAGTTCGAGTAGCTCATCAATACAAAGTGTAAGCAGTTTTGGGTCCTTAACATCTTTTCACTGACTACCTGTAACAAATAAAAAAATATAAAATAAAGAAAACCAAACTGGCCAAAACAAGAACTAGGCGACCGTTCACAACAAGAAAACCTGTCAAAAGTATGGCTGACCCAATGCCAAAATTCACTCTCTAAAAGAAGCCTCGCGCATTTCCTCGAGACTGATAAAGTATATTGCGACAATAAAGGCTGGGATTTCCAAAAGGCTAAAAAAGTGTTACCTTTGTATTGAAGAGGAGAAGAACTAGACATTTCCGCAAATCGGCCGTTGAAGCATTTCTTGATTTTGCGTGCTACTAATGTGTGAGCTAAAGGTTGTTAGTCGAACTGACTAACGTCAGTGTTACAAAAATCATTTAAAGATTCACTTTTGTTCCTCGAGATCTTAAGCTCAATCATGCTTTACTCGTAGCAGCACGCCAAATCAAGAAATGTTTCAACGGCCAATTTGCGGAAATGTCTGGTTCTTCTCTTCTTCAATACCTTTGGCATCATACCGTATCATCTTGTACAGTGCACTTGTACTGCTACTTGTAGCAGGTTCAGGTCTTTCGTCACTGTTGGTTAATTTTTTTACTAAATAGCTTTTCCTTCTACTCTCTACCACGTCTGGGGCGAACTAATAACCGCACATATTTGAAACGGGAGCCATTTGAAAAGTATAACCTAAAAATTGAATATATTGAAAATTCACTCACTACGATATATCATGAAAAAGATTTGAGGGCTTCAAAGTACATGGGAAATGTTTACAATAACGCACACATTTGTGTTAATTTATTAAATCGTCTGGTCGAAATATTGTTAGACCAAAACATTTCATAGAAAAACATTTTGTAGTACAATTGTGCGTTGTCAACACGAGTATTTCATATGCGCTCTAAAGGACCACAGATCAATGATTACAAAGCTATTTCGAGCCATCATGGTGAAACCAAAATTCCAGTCGGAAAAAAAGAGATTATTGGAAACGAAAATTGGGCTTAAACTGCAAGGCTGGTTTCCGATATTAATTCTTACTAGATTTAAAGGAATAGAGCAATCTGGTATTGTAGACTAGTGGTTTGATCACTACTCATGTTGTAGATGTCCGAGCTCAAAGGAGTTTTTCAGCGTTAAGGAAGAATGAGGAATACAATAAATAAAACAGCACGGATTTCTAAGGTAACATATTCGTCAAATTTGTAGTACATATGACAGGAAATATGGTAGCACTTGTGTACGGGATATAGTTAGTTAGTCACTTTTATTCAAGGGAAACGTTGGCTAGAGAATCGCAATGAATTTCTGTTCATACATTTTTTACAATATTTGGACAGAGTTCGCAGTAACGAAGGTATATACAATTTTTCATTTCAATACATTCTTGCATAAACATTCGTAATAACAGAGATACATACAATTTTTCATATCATTACATTCTTACATAAACATTCGCAATAGCAGAGTTATATACAATTTTTTCGTATAACTACATTCCGATAAAACATAACCAAACTATTTTTTAATAATATCTAAATCAATATATTTTTCAACTGCATATTACATGTTCATTATTGTTCCCCCATTAAATTCAGCATTTTAGTCAGTTGAGACCAGTTTTACCCCAGAAAACAACATTAAGGTTAGTGTTTTAAGAAAGGATGAATATATTACAGCTCCCTTCGCACACCACGTTAACCTAAATAACATATTATCCCATTTCACCTTACCATTTTGACTCTAGATAGCATGAGTTCGCCCAACTAACAAATACTAATTAACAGACCATGGCTTATAAGAAAACTTTCTCAGATAAATAAATAAATGTATTTTACAAACAAGGAACCATTCTCAATTTTATTTAACAAAAAATAATATTAATGTATAAAACGTTGTTAGAAAATTTGCCTGAGTACACAATTTCAATCCCTATATCCATCTTTCCTTGTTTTTGCAAACGTCAGGTCTTAAATCCCAACAATACTTCTCATTGCGTCTCATACTTCAAGATCCTGACTACTTGTTTGCATACTGCCTAATAAATATGCGTCGTATTATTCTTCTATTCTTCTTTACTATCCGTTCTGCTATTGGTTGATAAGGTTCACTTGGTTGATTCCTCTTTTAACAACCGCAATCCCTGTTTCTGGTAATCAGGGTGGCCTTGGTAAGTTTCTTCATGTCAAATGTCATCACTCACATCAAATTTTCTAATCCAGTGCCTTCAATCGAGATAATTTACTGAATATTTTCGCCTTTTTCTGGGCTGACTTCAATTTAAAAACACCCATCAAATGGTTTCACCAACCTTGATTTCTTGATAAGCCCACTTTCAACTATAGGCTCCACTTCCAATTTTTCCTTACAAAATCACCCATAACATTACATGTCTGTGGATTTACTGTCCTTTTTTATCTCATGTATAACTATGTCTTTGCCGTATGGTTTGTTTTTCCGTTTTTCTCCCACATTTTTTCCTGCGCTCTCAGCTTCTCTTCTGTATTGCATTTAAATTCCCTTAGGGTTTTTTCACACTGACTAACTGTGCAAATAATTCTATCCTCTATCTATCCTCGCTATCCTCCAATCCAAATTTGAATCACTGATTTTCTTACGTCACTTATTTTAGCTTCTACTTTGATCAACCGTTGAGAAGCGTGAGAACAAAACTAGTTTGATGTTGCTCGCTCCACGATCAGATGCAAACTCTTTGTTTGAGATATTATAATTGTGTTGATTTAAGATTTAAAGTTTTATAAAAAAAAGTTTAAATTGTATTGGATATGATATTTTTACATTAAAGTATAGTGTGAAGTGAAAATAACGTAAATATTTATACCAAATTTAGTTATGAAGGATTTTTTGGTAATGTTAAAACAGTTTAACTCAACCACACATATGTAAATCAATAGCAGAATATTGTGAAGTAACTTAGTTAAAACCATTTATTATTGTTTATCAAATTCAAGTATAAGGTTTTGAATGTATTCAGAATTTAATTAACATATTTACCATGCATTACTTTAAACTATGTAATATTTAAGCTATTCCTGAAAACAATTGTCGAACATTAATAAAAAGTAGCATTAGTTTATGACTCAAGTATTTCACAAAACTCATAGCAAAAACTAAGGCGAAATGAAATAATCCAAACGCAAACATTACGTAACAAGACAATGCTAATATAGATGTGGAATCGATGGGTTGTGGTGGGGCAAATCTATTTATGTCTACCACATCATCAAACTTCAAAGCTTTATGCTGGGATTGTAAATGTTTGCTAAGTCGTTGAAATTTCGGTATTTCGCCACCCTCTAAACCCTGGCTGACAACAAAGTGCATTCTTTTTGACATGTAACCTGAATACCTGTACGAACCAATTGTATATTTTGACAAATTTTTAACTACTTTTGATATACATGCATTCTCCTCATTTATTAAGTAATACCTATCTTGTTTAGTAAACAAACTTGCAAAGAAAGCATATTGTTTAAGAAACGAACAAATTATGAGTTTTTTCTGTGTCATTATATTAGCCATGTGAGATATATTTGTTGGAGCAACTTCCTCATCACTAAATAAATCCAATACTGTGTAACCACCCAGTATATTATCCAGATCAGCTTTAAAAACCTTAGGAATTAGAAACTGATATCCAAATTCGAATATAGCTGTATATGGAAACGCAACTTTGTAGCCTGTGTCTAAAAACCATTTCAGTTCCTTTGGCAACTCTCTAACAAGTAGGCTGTCCGAAGAAATATAGCTCTGATGAATATTGAATAGAAAAGTTAATGGTATCAGAAAACATACAACGACCCGACGATTCCATCTGGCTAAATTAACGGCCAACCCTAATAAGAGCAAAAGAGCAGAAAATCCTTTAACTAAATCACTCAAAATAAATGCCAGCAGTAAGGATACTATTAAAATAGCAATCCATATTTGCCAGTCTACTTTCGTAATGAGAGATAGGTCATATGTGGTATAATATTTAAGAGGCACACAGAATATATATTTAATTTGATCTTGAAATAAATCATTTTCTGCGTTTAAATGTCCGCGAGTGACTATTATATTATCCAGGTCAGCAGGCAAAAATATTCTCAGGGTTACTCGTAACTTTATGTGCCAATGTTGAGTGTTTTGTTGTTGCTGTGGAATTGAACTTGGATTGAATGTAACAGAAATGTTCAAAAATGCTTGTCCTCCAGAAGCAATTAACACAAAATTTTGATTACAATTTTTTAAACTATTCAGGTAAGATTCTAAACTGCTGTGATACGATGCATAACCGTGTAAACAGGCGACGTCGTCAAATTGAAATTCTGGAGCTGAGTTAACGAACTCTTTATACGGAATCGAAACTGAAACTGTTTGACCATAACCATGTGAATTAATGAGAGTGCTTGCTTGTTTAAAAGTTTCTAATAATTTAAAATGATGAACTTTTACGAGTTGACCAAACTCGGATTCACAAAAGTAGCAGAGTATATACGAATGATTGCTTATAAAGTCAAAGAATATTATTGTAGCATGAAATGTCCTAATTTTAAACCTGGGTAATAAACTAAGGAACTGATTAACTGCTTGTATATTATTTTGAGTCAAAGCGGTGACATGGTTGAAAAACAATACGTCGTCGGATGTGCCAAAACCAGAATTTTGTATGGATTCTAATGTCTTGTATAAGTTGTCGTTTGTATATAATAGAAACACTGTTGGCCCATTCGAATATTTTGTAATCAGACGAAAATAACCAGTATTCAAATTAATAACTGTGCCTTGTTTTTGCAGCAACTCTGTTGAAATAGCCAATTTCAGGCTTGAAGAATTGTGAATTGTAAATGTGTGAATTTGGCTATGTTCGTTAAAGTTTTCAACAGTAGGAACATTTTGCAGTGATGATGAAACTACAATATTTATTAAACAGCTTGTAGAAGTCTCAAATGGTAAGTAAGGGTTAAATAAAGTTAATACACACTTCGGGAAACACAATACTATTGAGAGCGTTAAATACATTTTGTAAATTTAGTTTTCTGGAAATTTAGCAACCGTAAAATATCAGTGGTTTCCAAAACGTTGAACTGTGAGTAATGCCAACAAAATGTAAAAGAGTGTATCATAATTTTAAAATATCGTAATAAATTAGTTATCTTTGGCAACAACAAAAGTACTTAATATGTAAGGTACTCTAAATTAATTTTTGGGTCATGCTTACATAAATAAGAGTATATAACTGAATTTAAGTAATATGGTTAATGTCCGCGTGACATAAATATTTGTCAAAGGGGTTTGCCCGGGCGATATGTATAACTACTCCCACTTCACGTGGCAATTTATGTTGGTCACGTTTTTGAACCGTCGGTTTACTAAGCTTGCAACACTCACATATCTCAACTATATTGTAAGTCTGTAGATTGTAGATACTATCTAAGCTGTACATACTTTCCGAATAAAATTTGAAGTTTTACCGACTATGTATTACAACTTGGTTAAATTATGTTACGTGTCAAAATAAGATTATTAGATCAAAAGGGGAAACTTATTTAAGGAAAACTTAATGTTTTCGCCTTAAAATATTATAAATAAGTGTTTATTGAGGTGTATTTTTATTTGATAGCATGAAAATTTGGCATTTAATAAAATACTTACTTTAGTATATTCTAAAACACAGCATATCCAAATTTACATAATTTTGCCGAATAATCTGCGTAAGTCCAACAGATCTCATGATACATTTTCTTAGCCCAATATAAAACATAATTCCTTATGATTGCTAAAGCAATCATGCAAACAAACTTTAGAAACCTGTAAACATACAAAACCTTGTCCCAAATTCTTGATTTAACTTCAAAAATCCAAAAAGCCATTGCCACCATCAAGCCTCCAAGCCATACCGCAAATATAACTAAAATATTTCCGTCCATTGTAGGTCGTTTTGGCAGTATTCGACTATCCACAAAATGTTTCCGCTCAAAACCTTCTAGTATTACATTTTGCCACCAGTTCATTACACCACTCGTTTGTAAAGTTTTGACCCTGTTAATCATATAAGGGCTAATATAACCATTTAAACGAAATGCATAATATTGTTTAAAATACTTCTCCTTTCCTATATTCACCCTACCAGATACCTTTGACGAAACGTTTGGCTTACTAAGTTGTTTTACATACCGCATCGCAGCATCACGTGGCAAAACGACGGCTGTTTTATTACACTTTCTGATTTCACCAGGCAAAAATTTCTCCTCTAATTTTTTGACCTTTGTCTGCATTAGTTCCTGATAGTACTCATCGCGATCTATGCCAAGGAGTTTAAAAATATTATACATATATAACACAATAGAAGGCAATTTTGATTTAACATCTTTACTCCATGGAGATTTTTCAAAAAGCAGGGTATCCTTTTTAGTCTGTATAGCTGACGTTAAGTCAGCAAGTTCAGAGAAAACGAACGCGTTTAAGTCATGAGTATTTGCGGCGTATCGACTAAAATTCCATTTCATTGGAATTTTAATATCTGATACAAATAACATTGCCAAACCAGATCTGGAATACAAACTAAACCCATCTTGCAATAAATCTTCAAGGGTGTCATATGTTACTGGAATTCTGGACGCTACTATACGATAAACATTGTCATTTTTGTAGCCATTACTCAGAATTAGTGTTGCCAGACCCAAAGTTCCAAACATGATTCGGCAGGATGATTTTTTGAAAAATGGCGGGGGAAAAGGATTACCTTGTTGCAACAGTAGTTTGGTAATGTTGATTATTACATGAAAATTCATATTTTTACATACACTCTTTAAGAAAATTACAAAGCAAGTCAACGTCACAAGTAAAGATATCCATACCGCTGGGTTATAAACGGCAACTAAGTCAATAAAGGGTAACACACTCATACCTCTATTGCCGCATGTAATGAACTGAATTGTGTTGATATGATTTACAAAAGATAACGAATACTGGTATGGTGCAATATTTCCGGATATTAGCTCAACCAAGTCAATAATTGCTTGATTTAAACTTAAATGGTGACTATACGTATACTCTATAATTGTTTTACCATTTACACAAAATTTAGTGGTTTCATCAATGAAGGTGTAGTTTTTTAAGATTGATAACCAAAGGTATGCTTGAGCACGTGTAATTTTGTCATTTACGTCTGAAACCTGAAATATGTGTTGAGGACGTTGTCCACGAGTCACTGAATGACATTTTGTCAATTCTCGCAAAAATTTGGGAGAAAATCCGGCTGAAAAGATGCTCCAATGTATCATATCACCGTCACCCGGAAACGCACCGAAATTCTCAAGGTTTAAAATAGAGGTTTGAAATAATTGTTGGGAAATGGATTTAAACATAGCTCGTTCATCCATGTGTTTGAGAACGCAAAGTGTGCAAACTACTGATACAGAGTCTATTGTACTAAGCCATTTACTTGTGGTATTCATTGCCATTTTAACATGTAGGTAAACTTTTATTTGATTCGTTAGACCAAGAACATTATAATGAGCTAAGATTTCAATCAACTCGAATGCAGTGGAAAAAATCAGATGACTTTCCCTTGAAATAAGTACCTGTAAAGAGCTTTGAGTTGAGGGTAAAAGGCTTTGCATTGGATTATAATTAAGATTTTCCCCAGTTATCGCTTCAAACTTTGAGAACACACTAAGAACGGCCAACCAACGAGATGGTTTGCGTCTAATGGGTTGTAGTAAATTATTTATAGTCAGTGGAATGCTAAACTGAACTTGACATTTCCATGGTTTGCTTTCAAATGCTAAGTTTACGGGATGGATTAGGCAAAATCGTACGATTTCTTTCGAAATTTTACTGGATTTGACGTTTTTGATTGTGTAATTACTACATTCGCTATATCTCGATGACAAATCGGTCTGCTTGGGACTAAATGGTTTTCGCAAAATGATGGGAAATGCAATGGGTGGAATTTCGATACCAACTATGTTGTCTACAACAGTAAGGCAATTTTTATCACTTAATGGATTTAAGTATTGTGATAAGTTGATTATTTCATTGTTGGAAATTTCAATCTTGTCAATGTTCTGCGAAGTTAATTTGCTAAAAGCCAAGTTTGGAATTAACAAAATACAACTAATATAAGTTACGGTAATCATGATTAAAAACGGTTTTTATTTAGGAAAAATCAGCTAAGGAAATTTAAATTAGGAACTATAACTGTTTAAGAAACTTTTTGGTTTTGCGAGATTTTTTTATATACTATGCCAACTTGTAGTTATAGCTTCCTTTTTTATAGAACAACTATTGTACTTAGATATGATTAGATATTACTCTACTTTCCAAACTTTTATGTAAGTACCTTGTAAAGATTTACAATTAGATTGAATAATTTATTGCTTTGTAGTTCTACCCAAACCTTAGTATTTAATTAATCTTATAATAGTGATTGAATAATCGTCTTTTATTTTATCACCTAATAGTAGGACACCAGATGATATATTTGAATCCATTAAAGTTATTACTTAGTATCCAACTGGTTCGTAAATTGAACACGTGTTTTAACTTTAACCGTATTCCAATGAGACTCCAACAACTAATTTATTTAATGCTTATGTTGACACAAAAGAGAATATGTAAAAAGAAAATATTATTGTATGAGATAAATTTTTGAACCAAATAACCAATGTTCCATCATTTTTTATCTTTATTTCTTAAGTAGGTTCTTTTCCGGGATTTCCGATTGCAACATTTAAATACTGTTTTAACCGATAAGGATGCATTCCTTGAGTACAGCTCTAATGTATATTTTTTCTTAAAGACCATTGACACAAAACTGCAATAGCTTGTTATGAGTGTCTGACGCGTTTTGTAGTTAAGTGAAGTTTGTATAAGAATATAATATATTGGTTAGCCCTGTTTAAACTATCATTCATGATTAATAATTTATATATATTTTCTGTACATGCTTTCACTAGTACATTCAAAGAATAAAATTTATACGTAATAAGTTAGACTTGAATATAGTTTCACGCGTATTACGTTTCAGAAATAAATTATGTGTGTAGATTTCACTAATTATGCAGTTCATGGGATTGATATATCCATATTAAATCTACTTTAGACACAGCCATATAAAACAATTTGTATACGCAAACTTAACCATTGACGTGGGTCTTGACTGCTCAAGTAACATAATTTATTCAAGTTTGTAAGCATTTAAAAAAAGTAGTCCTGATAGATCTCGATGTAAATCTGAAATTAAATTGTTTGAGCTCAATACATTTGAATGTTCAATAGCTTTTCAAGATCAAGTGCATATTTATTCTGCAGTACACTCTGCTTTAAATGCATATTTAGTAAATATTACAATTACAATTTACTTCATAGTATACTTTTAGTGCAGAAATGTATGTATGCATGTAAAAACATCCTAACCATAACGTTATTTGTAATCATGCATCATAGTTCATTCGTTTCATTTTCAGTCAAGCACCACTGTGACTGCTACACTGATCATTTTATGATTTATTTTGTAGATTTGCTATGCTAATTAAATATACATACACGTATATCTTTTAATTTTTCCTTTCTATTTCAGGTACGCTATGCGCTGTCAGTAATGAGTTCTCAGTTTCACAATTTTTAGTTTGCATTATCTACCCAACATTGTTCAAAGTTAAAATTTGATATTAACCTTTTCATGTGATTACACAGAACAAATTATAAAGTAACCGTATGTACCTCAGTAACTGAAGTTCAGTAACACCGTAGATAGATAGTCTTCGTTAGAAATATACGACGTTGGCTAATATTGGTCATGTTGTGGAAAAACTGGAAATTGAAATAAATTTGATAAGCTAGAAATGGGTTAGATCATAATACACTGATAGTAATGTAAGGTTATGTGTAATTAAGCTGAATTCTGATGAAAGACGTAAACGTAGTAAAATTGTGAAAAAAATTAATTATTTTTGCATGACATCATATAAAACAAATAAATCAAAACGACAGTTTTTACAGGAGAAACCTAAGTTCAGTAACACCGTACACGCAGTATCCTCAATTTACGTATAAATCGTACGATGTTGGCTACTCCTGGTCGTTTCACGTGAAAATTGATTACATCTGATTAGTTTGATTGACAGCAACAGCGTTTGTACTATGCCGCAAATAATAATATCGACTGTGATTTTTCTGCGTCGTTCAATCTCTGAAAAGTTCCGTAAGTTCATTTTACTGAGAATTTCTCCAAAGTTTCAAGTTGATATATAAAGCGAACTGTTTTTATAATGAATATTCAGTAGTGAAGAGCAAGGTCAATGTGAAACATTTTTTATCAATTACTTTTGCTTGAATCATTCGACTTTTTTATAATAACGAAAATGAACTTTATTTTTACATTATTAAGTTTAGCTCTCGTTTCAGGTCAGTTGGTGACCTCAGCTTTTAAAATTGTGGGACATAAGCACTTTGAAAAATGCAGGGATGGATCAGTAGTTGTGAGTGCTACAAAATTTGTATAAAAAAATTATCATTCGATAATAAAATTAATATTTGAGAAAAATCTATTCTTTTAGGAGCCTCCTGAATGCCCTGAGAATGATCAAGAAGGACTACCCATGTATTTTCCATTTCCATACGACTGTACACAGTTTTATGAGTGTTCCAAGTAAGTAATTATGACAAACTAGATTAGTTCTTTTAAAATAATGCAATGATCTGTTTTGACCCAAATTTTCAGTGGAATTGCTCGTTGCATTAAATGCGCTCCGGGTACAATATGGGACCAAGAAAACTTGGTGTGCAATCACCCTTCCGCTGTAAATTGTACTATATATCATACCACTCCATCTGTTCCCACAACGACCGATAACCCGGAAAAGTGGATATGTGATGACGTAGTATCTGGCTTAATTGCTCATCCAACCAACTGCTCAGTGTTCTATATTTGTGATCCGGATAGACACCCATGCACAATCGAATGTCCTGATGAAAAATGTTTCAATGATGTAATCACTTAACTAAATATAATGTATCTTAATGTAAAATATTTTTATTTTAAGGTGTCCATTTATTTTACTTTTAGATTACCAATATCTGTGAAAACCCAACTATTATAAATGGGCCAAGAAAAGCATTTTCACATGCTTTCCAAAGGAAATATCGAAACTACCAAAACGTTATTAAGGATAACTTTGCTCAGGGAATACAGTTTGTTGCCAATACGATTACAGATAAGCTTCATGTGTACACAGGTGAAGATGCTTGTGAAGTTTTGAACTTATACATCAGAAATGCATAAGAAAATTATTTACAAATACACAAGAAAATAATAATACACAATAATATTCCTGATAATATTTCTATGAAAATATTTAGTTACTAAAATAAGCTTTAATGTTGTAGAAGGGAAGATGTAGTCGAATTTTGGAAGTTAAAAATAAAAATATGCATCGTAGATTGCCTGGTTTTTGGTATGCATCTTTTTGGGATTTTGTATACATTATATGTATGCATGTTCTCATTGAAATATGGATTTATTTTTCTTTGTCTCAAAAAAAAACATTTTTTAGCGTACTATTTTCCAAAGTTAAAAATACATGAACATTTGCTGTGTTGTGTCACCGGTTGAATCAATAGATATATTTTTATTGATTTAACTTTAACTAGATATGCAAGCTTTTAGAATGATTACCTGGTAGATCACAGGCATTCATAATAATTGCTCATATTGATCAGAACTTTTTCTGGGAAGCATTTTCATACAATTATCAAAAATTTGTATAATATTTTATTTTATTCCTTTAAAATTTTAAATTCATATCACTTATCATAACAGAATATTTTTGAACAAGTTTAAAATCCATTTAAAACGAGACCAAAACAGTAACTAAATTATCCAACAATTTCAACGACCAATCAAAAAATGTACTTTTATTTACATTAAAAAAGGTCCTCCCAAAAGCACCGTCACAGGCCTAAACGATTTCGCAGTTTTATAAATAAATGAACTTCTCGTTGTCATTTGTAAAAGTGTATTTCTAAAAGTGAGTGATCTATTTGCTAACTCGTCTAAATTACTACATTCTAGGGAATATATTAGAATACCTAAAAAAAGCCGATAAGAACATTATAAGCATTAGCGGAAGCTCACTCAACGACTGTACCAAACTTGCATATCGAATCATTGTAAAAGTTCCAAATATTGCAATTCCCATCAATCCAATAGAATGAGAAGCAATTCGAGTTGTGGATAAGTTAGTGTTGCAAAGTTTGTTATAAATTTCAAAAGTTCGATACAAAATGATTAAATTTTGTTCCGTTTGTACTCCCAGATGAGC
>JAQFZH010003417.1:0-13895 GCA_034695485.1 Entomobrya nivalis | reverse complement strand
CGAAAAATTGGCCAGAAAATAAATTCATCTGATTAGCAAAAGAGTTTTTTTGGTTAGGTCAAAATAATATTCTCATATTTTAATTGGTATACTTCTTATAAGGACATTCATTGTTAAGCTCCTTTGACCAGTCTCAAATACTCAGCAGTTCTAAGTTTAATTGGTTGGTTAAAATTTATTATAATGTGTATTTCTAGTTTTTCCCTTTAACTTCAATAATACACGAGAAAAACTGCTGATGGCCTGTCAGTTTTATTTATCTGATATGGTTTTATAAGCAAGGCTTATACACTTTTTGCATGTTTGGTTTCGGGAACAATTTTTCAAAGGACAAACCACAAAACTTTAACGTCGATTTAAATTTGTACAACTAAGTGATTTTTATATCTACTAGCATGTAAAATTTCTGCACAAAAGAGCCCAAGTATCTTTCTATGAATAACAATTTCACTCAATATGAAAGCTTTACTCCAGCCTGAAGGAAACAAAAATCACAAGTCCAGCCAGTTTATTAAAACTTCTCATTAAAGCTTACATGTCAATTTTGTAAGGCATACCTAATATCCAACTTTTTAATGGATGGGCTTATATAAAATCGTGCGTCGCAAAATACCTGCAAATCTAAGCTTAATTTAATTATTAAAAGTAATTATTTTCTTCATAGATTGCGTTGGTATCAGTAAGCATACTTTCAAACTTGTTAGTTTTGAGATTTTGGGGTAAACTTAGAGCACTTAAATGTCGTGTGGCTAAATTATGCAGGCATAATTGGCTTCAATTGATGTTTTTCCAATATTCACAATAGATTCTTTACTGTTTAAAAAGATTCACTCAATACTGGAAGAAGTTCAATTAAAGTTTTAATGAACTGTAACTTGTAAATTATTTTCACAAGTATTCGAAGTTTTGCAGGTATTCGATTCAAATACCAAACATGTCCTACAATTAGTTAGTTCCAGTAAAGCCACTGTAATATTTTGAAGATAAAAGCATAATACCAATATGATTGGCTCACTTTAAAAATTCCTTATTTCGACGACAACAACGACAAAAGCGTAAACGTAGAGTGGAGTTGGTCATCATGCGTTTTTGAGTGGACTTGGAACTGGTCAAACAGAAGATCATTTAAAATGATTCAGAAATCGGTTATCAGTAAATAGGCAAGTGTAATAAAAGGTAGCTATAAAAATTGTTTTGTAGGTGTTTCGTGACCAGTTTGCACCAGAGATTTGGCAGTTATGATTTAAATACCCTTTCGTAAGACCAAGTACGCAATAGTATTATATGGAAACTTATTTTAAAAGTGGGTCAAAAAGTACCCTGTGCATATTAAATTTAGAAATCAAATAATCCGCTTCTAATCCAGCTCCTCCCCACGTTCAAATTTCAACATTTAGCATGATCCCATCACGCAACCTTTCATTAGATTAGAAATAATTAAATGCATACATATAATACAGTAAGGAGTGGCTGAGTAATATTAGGTACATTTGTTTTCCCTTGTGAAATATAAAACAATATGCCTGACATTATTTTCTGTAAAACATTCTGAAATCAGAGCATTTCGACCGCGACCACAATTTACAGATTTGAATGTAAGTGAATAAATTAATATAATTAAATTTTTTTAAAGTTATTTGAGAATAATAAAATATTTTAATATTAGATCTTAAACGAATTTAATTTTTGTACAATCATGGAATTGGTTTAAATTATATAATATTGGCAAATAAAATCGGATATTATGAATAAAGCAATATATGTATACAACAAACACTAATATAGTGGTTAAACGTTTTTGGTATTTATTAAAGAATCTAGCAACTCATTATTGTAAAGTAATATTGAGTAGAAATGTTTTACATATCCAATAAATCTGAAAGGATTTTACACATTAAGATTTTATTTATTTTAATCGGTCCACCTTATTCAAGTCAAATAGTTTCGACCTATTTAGGTGTAGAAGCTAGATATGAAATTTTATTTTAATAGATTTAACTAATATGGAAATCCGTCGAGGTGTGCTGCAAACTGAAATAAAATATTTATTTTAATATCAGGCAAAAACCAGTGCCGGAAAATGCGTTAATGATAAAAACATAAACATTCGACAAAAACGCATGCTTAATAAACTAACCAAACCAGACCATTTATATACCAGATGTTTGGAAAATTTGTCAACAACCTATTTAGTTTTGCAATCCACAAAATTTTTTCTCTCAAGATTATGAAGAAATGAGATTAAATTATTGATATGCACTCGAACATCTCGTTAAGGATTTTTTGCACTACCTAAGTATAATCAATATGATACCTTATAGAAATGCTAGATACGAAAATCACATTACATATACGTTAGTCAAAATTTGTGAGAAATGTTTCAACAACACACATTATTATTAACATATGTGGAATTGTAATTTAGTTGAAATAAACTTAATTAATATTTATTTTTCTCCGCCAGCATTTAAGTCTGAGCATTAATTGTTTTCAGTGCATTAATCCTCCCATATCAGAATTCAGGACTAGCCCAAGTATTTTGTGGACCTTTCCACATCCCTAAACATTTGGATAAGGCTGCTCAGTATTTTCAATAATTAATTTTCTGGCTTGATTTTGGCTAAATGTTTTATCTCTCGGCAGCAGTGCAACTAGTCTGGTTTCATTTGGTATCGCAAATGACATTCCTTTCACCCAAAAATACTTTTTTGGTGAATTATTCATATTAAAAGATACACTATCTTCAGCTGGCGCAGCAACATCTGGCTTTGGGTGACCGTTTGGGTCAGGATTTGGCCCTTTACTTCAGTACTCTAAGAGGCGGTCCGAACTTCCGACAGCATCAACAGCAATTACTTCGTCAAACAAAGCTGGATAATTTCCACGGCCACGCCAGATAATTTTCGAGTGCCAGGTTATCGTCCCCAAATTGGTAAGTTAATAACAACGTTAGCACGTTTGGAACAGCCTGGTCGAGTTCCATTTGATAAAGTCGACAAATAAAGAACTCCAGGTATTTTTCTTCAGCCGATTCTGCTGGTGCTACTCCAATTCCCTTTCTACCAGCTACTATTCCTCTAGAAATTCATTCCCTTTTGATTGTATTGATGAATAAACAACTCATGAAGAAAAGACGCAGATGAGTCATGAATATGAATGTATTCTAATTCTGACATGAAATGCTACGTTATGGCATGTAATCTGAAACCCTTCTGATTTCGACATCTGTAATCCATTTGACTATTAATTGGCCGTTAATTCAAAAAATATTGAGTTTTAGACCAAAATTTCTGGTCAAAGTTTGATCACTTATGATAACGGATAAGATATATAATACAACTTATGCTATGATATAAACACAAGTTAAATCTCTTTTATTTTTAATATGACCAAAAAGGAGTCTGTGTCAAAGAAAGTGGTTTGAAATGAGCAATTACTTCTAAGTTGTTTTTATTACAATAGTTGCAAGGATACAATAGAAATACATATGTGAATACCAGCTAAAGCAATTAAGCAAAGCAAGCTATTAAGTCAAATCGGCATTAATGAATGAGCTCATCATATAAACCTTATTTAATAAGAATGACCAGATTTAATATAGTAAATATTTTGAAATTGGTACATTTCGTGAATTCCAACAAAAGCGGACAAATTTGCCTGAAATGCGCGTGAAATATATGGCTAAAGATAAGTTTACCCATAAATTCAAAATTTTAGGTTTATATTAATGCAGCAGTAGATATTAACAAATCAAACAAATTCTCAAAAATATTTTCTGTTTATCGACATTCTAAAGCAAAATCTCTTTCGACGCAAAACGGTCTTAAAGTTCCCTGAATATGAGAAGAAACTTTTTATCTTAAGGAACTAATAATATTTGTGTGTATGCACTAATGGATTACTTATCCCTGCTATTATATTATTATTATTAAGAGACTACTTTAAACTGCATGATTATTCCTTAGCTAGGCTCTGTATGTATTAAGTATTGGTGTAAACCGAAGCCTTCAGCCTTTCATTTAATGAAATAAATCGTTGGAATTTGGTGACACATTTCACAATTTTTGCGCATAAGAATTTCAGAAATTTAAACAGTATTCCGCTTAACTCTACAATAATACTACAAGTAGCTATTGAGAGACCACAGCACAATATATAAAATATCACTTGCGTATGACCCTTCATGTTTGGTTTTGCTGGAGGCATCTGCTCGTTTTTTGCCCTTAAATATGTTTGATTGATAAAACTTGGCCACCATTCGACTAGGCCTGATTCATAAATTTTTGAGTACTGGTTTAGCAACGACAATGGATATAAACCTTTCAAGATTAGATATAAGTATGGAGTTGTGTATGCTCTATCACCTACATCAGAGTGTTTTCCGGACTTTATTAAATTTCTTGAAATATCTTGTGACAAATACTTTGGAAGAATCCACGCAGTTTTGCTACAGTTATGCAGATCTTGTGCAATAAGCTTGTTTTGATCATTCCAGAAACTCTCTGTTAGGAAAGGCTGAATAGTTACGAAGGATGTACTTGCGTTCTCCCAATTAATAACTTCAGGACTTTCTAAGGGTTCTGTGAATGTTTTCGAAGTGTAAGGATGAATTCGAAACCGAAACAATAAGTCACTGTTTGTGGTGAGATTGAAATTTACGATAGACGAAACTTCTGTTAGCCCAGTCATGCACCATGTCTTGTGGCATAAGGTTAACCATGATTTGACATGTATATGAACTGGTCCTAAATCTAAGATCCTAAATTCATATTCAAACTCCGTAATTCTAGTAAAGAATTGAAAACCATCTTCGACAAGCTCATTCAACGTTTGATAAGAAACCAGCTTTCTTGGTGTTACAATTTTGTAAACGTTGTCACTCTTAAACGCATTGCTTATCACTAGCCCAGCAAGGAGTGTTCCGCATATAAGGTACTTAAGTTTTTCTACTATTGCACCACTTTCCGGAAACGGACCTCCTTGTTCAAGCAACAATTTGTAAATGCTCAGTGCGCTTGCCGAAAAAGATCGTTGTATCAGGTGTTTGCTGCAAAATATTATTAAAGTTGCAATTGCACATAAAGTTATCCATATCCATTTATCAAACACAGAGACCACTTGTAAAAAGGAAATTGGCTCCGTTCCACGAGATCCGCAGCTTACGACATGAAGTTGTCCAAACTCGAACTCAATTTTGATATATTCCAAGTAAGGATCGTCCTCAATTCTTACTTTGAACACCCTGTCAAAAACATAAATGTTATTTTCTTTTAACACGTTGGCTTTAGAGAATGTAAAATTTCCAAGAAGATCTTTAAACAAAGACGCGTACGCAAAAGCCAATATTTGAATTTTATCGGCAAATTTGGATTTAATTCGATGAAAGTTTTTTAGGGGTATATTAATTGCGGTTGGTTCTGTTTCCATAAAATGTATTATTTGCCCATCTAAGCTGTACTGGTGGTCTTCCCGAGCAAATACGTTTGCTGTAAAGAGCAATCGTTTTTGAATCGTCTCACCAAGAAATTTGATGTAGTCAATGTTGAAATTTTTAAAACTTAGTTTATGTGTGAAATATGCGTTTTCACATTCGGTACAGGGAAAAATCATACTTATTTCTAGTACTTGACAATTAAAGTTTTGAATTGATTTAAATTTTGCTAGTTTGCAGCTGGTGTAACCAAAAAACATGAAATCAGTCACTGGTTGAAAGTCTGGCATATCAAGTGATTGAAGCCCAAAAACTGTTTCAAGGTCTCTGGAAATCCAGATAAGCATAGAAGCAATATCGTACTCCTGAATAACTTCAGGTGTGTCTACCAAAATATTAATTTTTGGCATTGTAGTTGACATTTTAAGTGTAGAGTTCCAGTACCGAAATATATGAGTTTTCTTCCCATGTAGAAAATATCTAGTCGGCATGAACAATTCTACTTGAACTTCACAGTGCCATGGTTTTGAAGACGATGAAAATTTAAGTGGATTCAATCCAACGCAGTAGCCATTACTTGTCCAAAATGATGACATGGGAGTAAAAAGGTCTGATACGTGACAATTGTGAGCAATTTCGGATTTTTTGCCAATCGGGTAATTGCCATTTAGTTCAGACAGATATTCCTTTGGAGTCCATATAATGCTTTCCGATGGATCAGAATTGGAATTGCTTGTTTTATTTATTACCGCTAAATCGAACCTGCGAAGAATAACAGGAACCGGAACTGAGATTTTGAATTCTGTTCCTATGTAGTTGTTTATTGCAACTAGACATTTGTTTTCACCAAAATGTTCCAGCATTGAATCCAAATTCTGCACAGATTTCGAAGTTGAAACGTACTCTTGGCTTTCACTGGTATTTCCATCGTATGGATAAAATTCTAACAACTTTGTACTAAACGTGTACTCGTTTTGGCAGTTACACAAGGTAACTAATAAACACCCTAACAAAACAAATTCTATTGGCTTGCTTATTAAGAGATTCATTTTTTGATTGATTTTATAACTACCGAATTGTCAATACTTGTAACTTTTTATATTTGAATAATTGTTGCTTTATCTGCAGTTATCTTTATGTTTTTGCTTGGCTTTATTCTCAATTATCTAGTTTGATTGTGTTAAAATTGTCTTCATTAATGCAAAACGTATGACTGCCAAATGTCAAATTTTAGACGTCGAATACTATCTTCACAAACTAAAGATTTTTGAACGTATATTATGTATTCCCTAGCTAATCAGATGATTCCTATTCAGCTTTTCAAAGTAGAAATTTGTTACAACACAAGAGACTATAAAGGTCTAGCTCCACTCTGACGGATATGAAACCCAATATTCCAGCCAGTATATAACAAAGTTTCTTATAAAAGCTTACGTGTAGAGTTTTGTAAGCAGCGTTGTTCATAACGTCATATCACAGATTTGATTAATGTAATGGATTGGCTTATATAAAATGTCGGTCATATTATACCTTTAAAAGCGCACTAAATTTAATTAACCAAAAGTATCGCACATCGCATAATAATACATCAGATAAAACATACGTAATTATTTTCTTCATAGCAATGAGCATACAAGCTATGGTTTTCGCTTTAAGGAGAATGTAGAGTATGGCTAGTTATGGAATGGTTTAACTCTAGTCTGACGAACATGAAGCCCACAATTCCAGTTAGTATATAACCAAATTTCTTATAAAAGCTTACGTGCGCAGTTTAGTAAGAAGCATTGCACAAAACGTGATACCCGAGACTCTAATATTGTAATGGATAAGCTTAAAAAATAAAATCTTATAAAATGTCGGTCATAACATACCTTTAAATGTGCAATAAATTTATTTAGCAAAAAACTCGCCAATCGCATAATGATACGTTAGATAAAACATAAGTAATTAATTTTTCGTAGCTTTTAGTGACAGCTCTAAGCATACTTACAATCATTTCCCCTTTAAGAATAAATTAGACTATGACAAGCCATTAAATTTTACCTATACAATTACTTGGCATATTTTTTAAAGTTACATAAAAGCATTAAAATAACGCAAATCCAACAAGCGAAAATGTATTCGCCCGAGTATTTTTTTACTTAAAAGTATTCCCGAAACTTAGTATAGAATAATATTGTATGAAAGGGCTCACTTTACAAAAACCTGGAAGATGAAATTAGGATTTGTTGGGTTATGCCGTTAGATATTTCCTTAAGCTGAATGAAATAAAGTTAAGCTCGCATCATTGATTTCAGTGCAGGACAACAAAGTACTGTTCCCTTGAACGTAAAACTCATTGGACTGCTTGAAATTAAAGATAATTCAAAAATGGAAAAAGGTTTAATTTGCGTCATAAGCGTGTTTAATTAATAGTTGTATAACTACTGGAACCGGGTTTGTATAATTAGGTTTGATATTGGTTTCCAAATGCACTGATATTATAAATTCGAAATACATTAGGTACCCCCATTATACAAATTCGGAGGTTCAAACACTTTGGTAAACTTTTTTAGGCTTCGCGTTACGTCAATCGAAATGCGTTTCTTGGGGTGTTTGTTGAACACCTTGTCTAACTGCCAATATGGATGCAATGCACAAATAAAATTGTTGGATTAACTTTGAAGAAAACAAGTATTTACCATCCTAAAAATACAGAAACTAATTCAATAAGAATCCAAGGGTACATAGGTATAATGCTGATTTAAACTTCGAGGAAAAAACCTAAAACTGGAAAATTTTATAAGGAAATTTGAACTCATCTGCCCCAATTAACAGACTATGGTTAAAGTTAAAATTCAAATGAAGGAATCTAGTGTAATGCCTTGCTGTTTATTCAGGGCTATCCGTATTATCTGAAATATTGGCTAATATTGATCGAGCAACGAAATTAGACCAACTTTTGCCAAGCGAAGTAATTCGCTTAACTTTAATGTGGTGACGAAGTATACTTTGCGAAAGTAGTAAATTTTCATGCTTTGTAGAATTTCGTAAATTCCTCTGCTGAATTGTTTGATTACGTTTATTAACACCACTAATTAAAATATAATATCTGGAGGTTCATAATCTTGTTTATTTCTTTTTTAAGAATAATTCATGAAAGACAATGAGAATGTAACCGTCGCAGCATTTTGTACATTTTAAACTAAAATAAACAACTTTTTATCCCATATTATGAAGAAAATTGATAAGGCTATAACTAACTACATGCTTGAACATCACGTTTCTGTTTAGCTGACTACGTAAAGAATTCTAGACAAAATACACTGTAATCACATGTCATTTTAACAAAATATTAAAGTAACACATTAACTATAAATCTGTGTTATGCAATCAGTTATCATATTTTAGCACTATAGTAAAATTATAATACCTGTTTATCAACAAATGTAAAACAGATTAATTCTTTCAAAATAATATAAATTAAATCGCACTAAAATTAATACTTCTTGTATCCGGTCAGCATTTTAGATATAAATAAGATAAGTATGCTATTGTAGTTGATAATTATGTTTGTCAAATATTTCATATTTTACTAGTTATCTGAAGTTTAATCTTTCCAAAAAATTGCTCATAGTTTCTGGATATTTATCATTTCAAAACCCAAAATCAGTTTTATTCATAAAGCCCATACCTAAACAAACCGTTATAAGGCTTTGACACATTTTATTTTAATTTCAAAATATTATCTTTGAACTGAGTGGAATAAGTATTCCAAGTATGCTTCCATTGAGTTAAACATGAAACCAGTTATTATTGAAAACTTTATACGCTTTCATAAAATTTAGGTCATTTGTACACAAAATAATTTGAATAATGCTAGTAGCAAAACAGTTCGTTAAATGTTTTATTCATATCGTAGCAAGCAGTAGCAACCGTAAGTAAGCTAAGTTTCACGTGCATAATAAAAATGAACCAAACACTTATTTATATTTAGTTTCTTTCGCTGATGAATTTACTTGAACATAATTTTTTTGGCTACGAATTTATACCCACTTTACTAAATTAGTTCGTAAATATAACTTAAGCATTTCGGGAACTATTTCTGTGAATCGATATTTTCAGCTTTGCATTCGGTGAAAAAAAGCTTTGGAATTCAGTGATATATTTCACAATTTTTGTGTATACGAATATCATAAATTTAAAAAGTATTCCATGTAACTCTAAGATAATACTAAACGAAGCTATTGAGAGACCACAGCACAAGATATAAAATATTACTTGTGTATGACCTTTCATGTTCGGTTTTGCAGGAGGCATCTGCTGATTTTTTGCCCTTAAATATGTTTTGTTGATAAAACTTGCCCACCATTCGACTAAGCCTGATTCATAAATCTTTGAGTATTGGTTTAGCAACGACAATGGAAATAAACCTTTCAAGATAAGATATAAGTAGGGAGTTGTGTATGCGGTATCACCTACATCGGAGTGCTTTCCGGACTTTATAAGACTTGTAGAAATGTCTTGTGCCAAATATTTTGGAAGAATCCACGCAGTTTTACTACAGTTATGCAGATCTTGTGCAATAAGCTTGTTTTGATCGTTCCAGAAACTTTCTTTTAGAAAAGACTGAATCGTTACGAAGGACGCACTTTTGTTCTCCCAATTAATAACTTCAGATTTTTCCACAGGTTCTGTAAATGTTTTTAATGTGGCAGGATGAATTCGAAACCTGAACAATAGGTCTCCATTTGTGAGGTTGTAACTGACGATGCTCGCAACTTCAGTTAGCCCAGTCATACACCATTTCTTGTAGCATAAGTTTAACCATGATTTGACATCCATATGATTCCCTTTAAGAATAATGTAGAGTATGACAAGCTATGGAATTTTACTTATATGTGAGTATATTATGGAATGTGGGTTAGATGGACAATCTTACTCACAAGAGTATATTATGGTTGAACTCCAGTCTGACGAATATGAAGCCCACAATTCTAGCCAGTATATAGCCAAAATTCTGATGAAAGCTTACGTGCGCAAAAATACCCGAAACTTTAATATTGTAATGGATAAGCTTCCTTTAAATATAATATAATATGGAAAATAAAATATCTTATAAAATGTTGGTCATATTATAACTGTAAATATATCCAATAAATTTTATTAACAAAAAGCCTCACCAATCGCATAATGATAGATTAGATCAAACATAAGTAAGTAATTTCTTCGTAGCTTGAAGTCACAGCACTAAGCATACTTGCAATCATTTTTTCCTTTGAAAATAATGTAGATTATGACAAGCTATTTATTTTTACTTATACAAGTATTTGGTAGTTTTTTTTCATGTTACGTAACATCATTAAAATAACGCAAATCGTACAATTCGAAATGTATTCGGCTGAAGTGATTTTTTGGCTTAAAAGTATTTATAGTATTTACTATAGAATAATATTGTAATAGAGGATTTATTTTTAAAAAACCTAGTAGATGAAATTAGGATTTATTGAGTTGTGCCGTTAGACATTTCAGGATTAGGCCAAGTATTTTGTGGACCTTTACCACACCCATTCACGGCTGGCAACGGGTGGTCAGTATTTTCAGTAATTAATTTTCTTACTTATGAAAAAGTAATGAGGGGAACAACGAGCGAATCTTAGAAAAGTTATTTATTTAAAACAGGTAGCCCTTGGTCTTGAGTCGATGTCTTATCCCTCGTGAGCAGCAATGCAACTAATCCTGTCACAAAGGGTGTTGCAAATGACGGCCCTCTAACCAAACTATACTTGTTTGGCGTATTTTTATATTACAAGTTATAATATCTTCCCCTGGAGCAACAACGTCCGGTTTTGGGTGACGCTTTGGGTCAGAAATTGGCCCCCGACCAGTAGATACAGTGAGGAAATCTAAAAACTCTACAGCACCAACTGCAATCACGTCATCAAACCAAGCTGGATAAAATCCATCTCCACAAGCCCCTTCGTCCATACCAAGACCCATATTTCCGACTAAAATAATGCCTGCAGATATGGCAGCATCAACAATGGGTCGAATGCTAGCTATGTTTCCCCAAAATGGCAAGTTTATTACGTGAACACGTCTTGAGCAGTCTATTCAGTCCGTTGCATTTGATAAACGTGGACAAATAAAGTATTCCGTGCATTTTTCTATAGCCACTTCGTTGCACCCATGCAATGTGCAGGCACGATATTGGGAGTGTTGAGCTGCAAGTGCTACCCCAATTCCATTTCTGCCAACTGCAATTCCGCTAGAAATTCAAACCAAAAGCTAAAATAAAGAATAAAATTATTGATTTGTTAGAATTGATAACTTGACTTACGTAACATGACTGCCAAGTGACATTTGCCACGACTCTGATATGTCCTCCATTTCTAGTTTGAAGTATCCGTAGTCCATCCCAACAAAGTTTTCCACAAGTGTTTCGTGTTCCACAAACTTTCCAGCGTTCAAATTGCCCACGATAACGCCTTCGCCACCCTTACAGCTACCACCAAGAACTTCCCAGGCTTGTGGAGCATGGATTTTTTGAAGCCCCCTTGTTACGTTTATGTGACCATATGATGCCCGCTGAACATGGTAGCCCATACAATTGTCTAAAAATTCAAGATTGGACTTGGCTTCTTCCCAGATATTGGTTACGTTGGGTCAACCAGATATTTGTTTCACAAGTTCCAAATCAGCATTTCGAATGTAGATTCTATTCGTTATCCACATAGTCTGATATTTATACTGCTGCTTGCCTCCCAGAATACGTAATACACCTTGTTGGTTATCATACAACATTTTTAACAGATAATAACGAACATCTGCTGATTTTTCTGTTGGGGTTCCATTGGGCCGTATTTTTTTATTTTAAATACGTCACAAGGTACAGAAAGAATATTTCACGTCGTGCAGATACTTAAGGAAAAACAGTCGTAAATATACTGCATATAACATATAATTAAACATATAATTAAATTTTAAATCCGTACGAAACAGTTATTTTTAATAAATCTTATTGCAAATTAAACCATTCGAATCATGTTTCATGCGAGAGGGTTTAACAAGCAAAAATAAATACATCACTATGCAAGCAAAGATTGGAAAGTATTTCGTAACAAGTGGAATCACATAAGCAGTTAAATTTCAAGTTCAATATATTGGTAGCAACTTTATATATTGAAGATTGGCATGTGTGGTTAAGTTTGGGTAACTTGTTGGAATTTTTATTTCGATGTAATTATTCAACAAGAAATTAAAAGGATTCAGTAAGCTTATAACACAATATAGGAGTTTACTTCAAAAGTTTGCCCCAAAACATAAAAGCCAAATTATTATTTATAATTATAAGGTATTATTAAACGATTGTAAATACGTAAATAATTAAAAAATATGTTCAACATTATTGTATTCTCGTGGTCAGCTAATAGTACAAGGATTTTTGGAATGGTATGCAGTTCACTATTGTTAAACATTTGTCTGTTATATAAAGTTGATTTATATAAATAATTTTCGGCCACAGCCGAAAAAAAATCATGACTTGATCTGGGGTCAATGTCTTATTCCTTGTGAGTAGATTTGCAACCAGTCCCGTAACATGTGCAGTACTATTGTGAAATATTTTGATTAAACTTTTACCGCACTTACTAACGGATCGGTCGGATAGAACGCTAACACATATTTGGTAACTTCGCCCTAGCTTTGGTTAGAAACTTCCATTATACAAGTTTACTATTTGAACCCCAAGTCTTGCAATGTTTTACATATTAGTACACAAACAACGCTTACTAAAATGGGTCAATTGTTCTAGCAGAGCCATTACATTTAAAGTACAAAATATTCACTTAGTTAAATTAGAGCACTTTGAGAAATTGTTTTATCCTGGAAACTCCCACCATGTTAACATTTTTAAGACCAAGTCGTACATCATTTTACAGGTTGGGTTTGGAATAGGTCGAACAGGTATTTATTCAAAATGCGTAAGGAATCGGTTAACAAAATGTTGTCAATGGAAAACATAGAAAAATAAATGTTATCCATTTTGCTGCTGTTAAGTGACTGGGATACTTCAGTAATGTGGCGGTTATGTTTTTCAAAAATTAAACAGAACAACAAGTTTGTATTACTGACGTATTATTTTGGGAGAAATACTACCTAATATTTAAAGTTTTTTTTATATCAATATGCGTTAAATCGTCTATAATAGCAAGGATTTTCCCTAAAATGAAATAATTTGAGATACTGTTAATTAATAGTGATAAAAGCAACAAATTAATTAGTACCCCGCCCAGATAAAAGTAGAGTAATCAAAACAATGTTGATGTATTAGATGAGCCAAGCTTTTAACTTAATTTCAGGTACCTTGTGCAATTCTTGTGTTATGTAGTTTTTAAGCAAACATTCGTTTTATTAACTACCGATTAGCGTAGCTAGGTAGTTAATGAGATTGCAATCCTGTCTGTCTGTCTGTCTGTCTGTCTGT